>MU790028.1:80270-133849 GCA_026770625.1 Nicotiana glauca
TAAGAGAGTCTTATTGCTATTCTCAATTGGAAGGTATGAGGATGCGGTCTGGTGTGATGTGATTCCCATGAATAATTATCATGTCTTGTTGGGAAAACCATGGTATGTCTATAGAAGAGCTTCATATAACATGGAAAAAAATAGATACTCTTTTAAGGTTAACGGGAAGAAACTCATTCTTGGACTGTTGACTCCCTCACAAATTCATGAAGATGAAAAGATTGTTAAAGAGAATATGGAAAAATATGAGAGAGAAAAGAATGAGAGGAGTAAAGGAGTGCATGTTTACATCCCAAGAGAGGAAAAAGGAGAGGATATGAGTAAAGAGAGTGTGATGTCAAGAAAGGAAAAGAGTGAGCTGGAGAGGAAAGAAAAGAGAGAAGGCCAAGAGATACAAAAAGGCTTTGAGGTAGAGAGAGAGAAAGATGGTTTGAGAGATAAAAAAGAAGAAAACTTTAGTGAGAAAAAAGAGGCTAAGGGTGATGAAAAAGTTAGTCTTGAGGTAAAAGCCAAAGAGAGTGTAAGTAAGAAAACATGTTCTTTACTTCTTAACCCATTAACTCTATTTTGTTTTAGTTCTTGTGTTTTTGTGCAGCCACATGTTGAAAGATCTTCTAAAAGGATAGGTGAGGCGAAGGTGATGGTGGCAAAGGATCCTATTGGATTCCAACATGAATTTGGCAAAATCAATTATTGTTGGATGGTGGGAGATAAAAGCTTGGTTTATGACACGGAGTTCCTTAAAGCCATGCTAAGCTGGAATCATTGCAAAAAAAAAAAATACAACGTGATGTTGTTCCATTATTAAATAAGTCCAAGTATGGTATGTATAATTGGTTTATTCGCATTCTTGTCCTTTCTAGAACACCTAAGATATTTTTGGAGGTAATGAACTATACTCTTAATTATTATGGTGGTGACTTCACAATTTTTGTGGGTGATGATGTTTTGATGCATATCAAGTCATTAACAGTAATATCTAAGCTCAAGTGTAAGAGTAATTTGCTTCTCTTCGAAATTGAGTTCTACGTAGGTGGCTATGAATTCCAACTTGGTAGAAAGAGGCATGAAATTTGTGAGAAGAGGCTTGCGAATGATTTAAATATTCCTTCTTCTCTTATTCAAGTGTCTAGTGAGCTTTCATATGATAAATTGCTAGAACATGATTTTTGTTGTGTGATGGGGAGTCATTCTTTAAGCCATATTGATTGTGAGCTGGTAAAAGTATTTTCTACAAGTAATGAGAATATGCATGATTGTTGTGATACTAGTGATCAAATACATTTCCATGAACCTATCTATGACTCTTTCTATGATAGTCTAAGCAATTATTTAGAATCTATTGATGTTGGGCATATTATTGGAGAGAATCATATTCATGAGCTTGAATGTATTGAACCTTTTAGTTTGGGAATTATGGGTTCTTCTAACTTTCTTGTGAAGTTATGTGCTTCTTTTAATAGCTTACATGTAGAGGAATCCATGAAATTTGTAATTGATACTTGGCTGTATCATAAATGTGTATTATTTGATACATGCTGTAGAGATACTTATTTTAAGTGGACACATGATCAATCTTTTGTAATTTCATTGTCATGCACATTTTTTGACTACCTTAAAAGAAGTTTTTATGGGACAAATCTAAGTAGGCATAAATTTTAGTGGGATGATGATGTCAATATGCTTTATAAAGGAGTATTTACACCTATTAGGCTTAATTGGGTTAAGTGGACACATGGTCACTATCTTGTTTTATTTTTACCATTTTTTCAGATTAGTGGATGTCATTTACTAGTGCATGTCTTCGTTTTCTTGCAAGGTCAAAATTCGAGGACGAATTTTCTTCAAGAAGAGGGGAATGATAGCATCCTAGGAAGCTCAAATCTATTCAAGGACAAGTATGAAGCTTTGGAATCTCAAAGTGGGCCTTTAACAAGATCTCAAGTTAAAAAGTTGCAAAAACAAGGTCATTGGACTTGGACTTCAGGAACGATCAAAGAAGTTATTAGTTGGGAGGAAGAGCTTAAGGATAAAGGATATGATTAACCTAGGTGTTATAATTATTTGATGGCCCAAATTCATGTCCAATAAGAGGTGGATTAGATCCCAAGAATGTCCTCTGAAGAAGGTCCAAATCAGGCCCTGTTGGACCAATTTAGCACCTAAAATGTGCCCAAACTTGCAGCCCATGAAGTCCTATACAAAGCCACGTTTCTATAGCATAAAAAGGACTTACTTGATGTCCAAGAATGGTACAATAGTCGTGTTACATGTTGAGTGCAAATTGGTGCCAAGTTGCTTGCAAATTTCCTTCAAGATTTCCAAGATTTTCAAGATTTCCAAGATTTTCAAGATTCTATCCAAGATTGGTTTGGGACTTATTTCCATATATTATGAGACTATTTTTATTACTTTCCTAGTTAGTTAAGGTTACATTTTTCTTTTCCTAATATTATTGGAATTACTTTCCAAGATTGACTTGGTTTTTGTTTCCTAGTACTTTCCTTTTCCTAAGTTAGTTGGACTTGTTGTTCAAAGTAGTTTAGGACTTTATTTCCTTGATTCTTAGCCTTAATTTCGTGACCCCTCTTTATAAAGGGGTATCTTCTTTGTTTTTAGGTAGATTATTCAGATTATTATCAATTAAAATTGTGAGATTTTTCTTGCACTCTTGTGTGTGGCTACTCTTGGATTTATTCTTCAACCGTCAAGATTCAACTTAAGGCAGTAAGATTAAACCATTTTTCGAAATCTTAGATCACTTCTAGGTATTCAAGAAAGGTGATAAGTTTAGGCTTATTGTTGTTCTTGTTATTCTAAAGGGTCGGGTTTCTCAATCTATCTCTTGTTTTTAAGTTTCTACCAAAGGTGATTAGTTCTTCGTTAGCTAATTGTTGTTGTTAGAATAACTTCAAGAATAGACTTCTTGAATTCAAAAAACTCTTTCTTAAATTCAATCTATCTTTAATTTCCGCCTTTTTCGTTTCTTTATTTTCTTTTAGCTTCCGCACGTTTCTTGATTTTTCTTATTTTCCTTTAGTAATTCTTGAATCCCCTATCGTGTTGCTATCACAAAGGGTGAGGAAAAAGTTAGTCTTGAGATAAAAGTCAAAGCGAGTGTAAGTAAGAAAATATGTTCTTTACTTCCTAACCCATTAACTCTTTCTAGTTTTAGTTCTTGTGTTTTTGTGCAGCTACATGTCGAAAGACCTTCTAAAAGGATAGGTGAGCCGCAAGAGATAGTGGCAAAGGATCCTATTGGATTTCAACATGAATTAGGCGAAATCAATTCGTGTTGGATGGTTTATGACATGGAGTTCCTTAAAAGCATTGTTAAGTTGGAGCCATTGCATAAAAGAATATAAAGTGATGTTATTCCATTATTAAATAAGTCCAAGTATGGTATGTATAATTGGTTTATTCGCATTCTTGGCCTTTCTAGAACACCTAAGATATTTTTGGAGGTAATGAACTATAATCTTAATTATTATCTTGGTGACTTTACAATTTTTGTGGATGATAATATTTTGATGCACATCAAGTCACTAACTGTAATATCTAAGTTCAAGTGCAAGAGTAATTTGCTTCCTTTAGAAATTGAGTATGACATAAATGAGTATTCAAACTTGGTAGAAAGAGGCATCAAATATATGAGAAGAGATTTGCGAATGAGTTAAATATTTCTTCTTCTCTTAATCAAGTGTCTAATGAGTTTTTGTGTGATAAATTGCTAGAACATGATATTTGTTGTGTGATGGACAGTTATTCTTTAAGCCATGTTGATTGTGAGCATGTAAAAATATTTGATACTAGTAAAGAGGCTATGCATGATTATTGTGATGTTAGTGATCAAATACTCTTTCATGAGCTTATCTATGACTCTTTCTGTGACACTTTGAGCAATTGTTTAGAATCTATTGATGTTGTGAATATTATTGGGGAAAGTTATAATCATGAGCTTATTCATATTGAAATTTTTATTTTAAAATTTATGGGCTCTTCTAACCTTCTTGTGAATTTATGTGCTTCTTTGAATAGCTTACATGTAGAAGAATCCATGAAATTTATAATTGATGCTTGGCTATATCATAAAAGACTCTTATTTGATAAATGTGGTAGAGATACTTGTTTTAAATGGATGCATGATCAATATTTCATAATTTCATTATCATGCACATCTTTTGACAACCTCAAGAAAGGTATTTATGGGACAAATCTAAGTAGGCATAAATTTTATTGGGATGATGATGTCCATATATTGTATAAAGGAGTATTTACACCTATTAGGCTTAATTGGGTTAAGTAGACACATGGTCACTAGCTTGTTTTATTCTTACCATTTTTTCAGATTAGTGGATGTCATTTACTAGTGCCTGTCTTCGTCTTCTTGTAAGGTCAAAATTCGAGGACGAATTTTCTTCAAGAAGAGGGTAATGATAACATCCTAGGAAGCTCAAATCTATTCAAGGACAAGGATGAATCTTTGGAATCTCAAAGAGGGCCTTTAACAAAATCTCAAGCTAAAAAGTTGCAAAACAAGATCATTGGACTTCAGGAGCGATCAAAGAAGTTATTAGTTGGGAGAAAAAGCTTAAGGATAAAAGATATGAGTTATCTAGGTGTTATAATTATTTTATGACCCAAATTCATGTTCAAGAATAGGTGTATTAGATCCCAAGAAACATCATCTGAAGAAGGTCCAAAATCAGGCCACTGTTGGACCAATTTGGCACCTAAAATGTGTCCAAACTTGCTGACCATGAAGTCCAACATAAAGCCACGTTTTTATACCAAAAAAAGAACTTACTTTATGTCCAAGAATGGTACAATAATCGTGCTAGGTGTTGAGTGCAAGTTGGTGCCGAGTTGCTTGCAAATTTCCTTCAAGATTTTCAAGATTGATTTGAGACTTATTCTCATATATTTTAGGACTATATTTATTGCTTTCCAAATTAGTTAAGGTTATATTTTTCCTTTTCCTAAGATTGTTCGAATTACTTTCCAAGAATGATTTGGTTTTTGCTTCCTAGTATTTTTCTTTTCCTAATGTAGTTGGACTTGTTGTCCAAAGTGGTTTAGGACATTATTTCCTTATTTTTTAGGCAGAAATTTCGTGACCCCCCTCTATATAAAGGGGTATCTTCTTTGTTTTTAGGTAGATTATTTAGACTATTATCAATAAAAATTATGAGACTTTTCTTGCACTCTTGTGTGTGACTACTCTTGGATTTATTCTTCAACCTTCAAGACTCAACTTAAGGTGGTAAGATTAAACTCTTTCGAAATCTTAGATCACTTCTAGGTATTCTAGAAAGGTGATAAGTTTAGGCTTACTATTGTTCTTGTTATTCTAAAGGGTCGAGTTTCACAATCTATCTCTTGTTTTTAATTATCTACCAAAGGCGATTAGCTCTTTGTTAGCTAATTGTTGTTGTTAGGATTCAACTTCAAGAATAGACTTTTTGAATTCAAGAAACTCTTTCTTGAGTTCAATCTATCTTTAATTTTCCGTCCTTTTTTTGTTTATTTATTTCCTTTTAGCTTCCGCACGTTTCTTGATTTTTTTTGTTTTTCTTTAGTAATTCTTGAATCCTCTATCGTGTTGTTATCACAACCAGTCAAAATGGGAGGGGGATCATGTTGTGGGGGAGACAGCAATTCCGAATAGAAAGACATCAAATAAACGAAAGAATTACATAACTCGGATACCAACAAGAATCAGAATTCAATAAATGCATATGGCATCACCTGTCGTACTTTTACTCTCATCCTCACCAAAGCAATCATATAATAAAAGTGTGCACGGTGTCACCCTCCATGCTTTTAGTCCCTTTCCTCACCATATAATCAATAAAAACGGCACGGAATGGTACATTGTGACAACCCGGCTGGTCGTCTCATGAGTTACTGGTCTGTTTCCCCTATTTCTACTTCTTATTGCTTTGTTCATCTGTATTTTGAGGTACCAGGTTGGTTGGATTGGATCCGGATTGGTTTTGGTAAGGTTTGAGACACTTAGTCTCTTTTATGGAAGTCTAAGTCAGAAAAGTCAACCGAATGTTGACTTATATATTAGAGGGCTCGAAGGTGAGCTCTGATGGTTCGGTTAGGTTCGGGAGGTTAATTTATGACTAGGGAGTGTGATCGGGATGGGTTTTTGAGGTTTGGAGTAGATTTAGGCTTGAATTGGCGAAGTTGATATTTTGGCGATTTCCTGTTGATAGGTGAGATTTCTATATAGGGGTCAGAATGGAATTTCGGGAGTTGCAGTAACTTCTTGTGTCATTTGAATTGTGTGTGCAAAATTTCAGATCATTCGGACGTGGTTTGGTTGGGTTTTTGATCAAAAGCGTATGTCGGAAAATTTTAGAAACTTAGGCTTGAATCCGAGGTGTTTTGGTTAAATTAATGTTGTTTGATGTGTTTTGATGATTGGAACTAGTTTGAATAATGTATTGGGATATGTTTGTGCCTTTGGTTGAGGTCCTGGGGGTCTCGGATGAGTTTTGGAGGGGTGAACGGATCATTTTAAAGTTCAGAAAATTGTAGAAAATCTGTCCAGCAGTTGCAGATATTTTGGTCTTCGCGTTCCTAAGAGACCCCCGCGTTCGCGAAGGCTTAGGAAAGGAGGCGTCAGGTTTGGCCTTCGCATTCGTGAAGGGTTGGGAATTTAGAGGCTAGGGCGTGTTCGCGTAGGGTCTTTTTGGATCAGTTGGTTTGGGGTCGAGTGCTCATCGCGTTCGCGAAAAGTGTGAGTGCGTTCGCGAAGGGTAAGTTTGAGGAAAGCATCGCGTTTGCGATGGTCATGTCGCGTTCGCATAGAGGAAAAGCTGGTCAAAGTAATTTTATGCTTCGCGAACGCGAAGGTTTGACCGCGTTCATGAAGAAGGGAATTCAGGCCTCGGTAGAATGTTTTAACTCGTCTTGTTCGCGAATGTGGGTCTATTTCACCCATAGCTCGTTTTTGAAGATTTTTGAAGGAGATTAAAGAGGGATTCAAGGGAAAATCGTTGGGAGGTAAGATTCTTGGTCTAAAAACTCGATTATTATGTGAATTCCACCTAGAAATCATGAAAACTAAGCCAAAAATTGAAGAACTAGGGCTTGAGAAATTGGACTTTTGATTTGGGATTTGAAGGGCCATTTGTGGACGGATTTTGATAATTTTGGTATGTATGAACTCGTGGGAAGATAAAGAACCTATTGGTGTAAAATTTTCTGAGTTTCGAGAAGTGGACCAGGGGCTTGGGTTTTGGTTATTTCGGAATTTTGGTATTATTTTGATTGTTTTCGTTTGGGCTTCGTTCCCTTAGCATACTTTGACGCCCTCGTTGTGATTTTGGATAGATTCAACACGAGTGGAGGCCGATTCGAGGGGCAAAGGCATCGCGAAGCAGTATTTTCACCGGTTTGAGGTAAGTAACAATTGTAAATCTGGAACTGAGGGTGAAAAACCCCGGTATTTGACTTATTTTGATAAACATGGTGACGCACATGCTAGGTGACAAGCGTGTGGGCGTGCACCGGTAGGGATTGTGACTTGGTCCATCCCGTAGCGACTATTAAGCCGCGTATTTGGTTTAGAAATATTATAATATCCCTTATTTGGATATTATACTGTATTATGGGATGTATGCCATGTTTGGGGCCTTGTGCCGACCTGTAGAAACCCTTAGGGAATTTTGACTGTTTTCCTCACTTTACTTGATAAAAGCATATCCTCAGTCATGTTTTACCTGTTAAATGTCTAAAACTGGTTTATTCTTGTCACTTTTAAAAGAGAGAACTATTTGGACTGAGTTCCCTAAATTCTATTGTTGTACCCGAGGGGATTGTGAGGTGAATGACTGAGAGAGGTCGAGGACCTAAGTGTGAGGGTATTTATATACATGTGAGTTATTGATCGGGCTACACGCCGCAGCAATATATATATATATATATATATATATATATATAGATATATATATATATATATATATATATATATATATGTGTGTGTGTGTGTGNTATATATATATATATATATATATATGTGTGTATGTGTGTGTGTGTGTGTGTGTCTGTGTGTGTATGTCTGTGTGTGTGTGTGTGTACTGGGTCGGGCTGTGCGCCGCAGCGATATGATGCTTGGACTGTAAGAGCCCTTTCGGATACTGTACAACCCCAGTGAGTGTAGTCGACTATAAATATATATGTATCGGGTTGCACGCTATAGCGGTTATTATGATTTCTATTATTATGAGATGTTGTGAGACTAAATGACGAAGGTTGAGTCACGAGTGACTGTGAGGCTGCCCAAGAGGCCGTATTTCGAGTGATTCCTTGTCCGAGGGCCCCATTTATGATGTTTTCACTGATTTCACTCTGTTTTCAAATAAGCCTCTATTGACCATGTTGTTAAGTATCTGATTTCAAATGCTTTAAATTGGAAGAGCTAATTCTTTGACGAAACTGGCTTTAAATTCTAAAGTTGATCTGTTATCCTGTGATTTTTAGTTATATGCTTTTGAATTGCTCGTCACTGCTTTCAGTACTTATTTACTTTAGTTACTTACTGAGTTGGCGTACTCACGTTACTATCTGCCCCTTGTGTACCGATCTAGGTGCCCGAGCTGCCGAGTGAGAGCTTATCAGTTATTCAGCATTTGCCTGGAATTTCGAGGTAGCTGCATGGCATTCACAACCCTGATTTCTCCCTTCTATCTTGTTATCTTTTCCGCAATTCCTAGACTATTGAGGTAGAAAATGTTCACACTTGTATTAGAGGCTCTAGACTCGTGACACCAGATTTGTGGGCGGTGTAGGCTCTAGGCTCTAGGCTTGACTCTAGGCTCTAGAACAATTAATCACAACCCTGATTTCTCCCATCATGTTTGATTGACTTTCACATATTTATCTGTTGCTTTTAAACGCTTATTGTGATAAGTATGGTATTTAAACCTGCGTAAAAATGGCTAAATGTTTAAGAAAAAGGGTTGTGGTTAATTGTTCAGTTGGCTTGCCTAGTAATGTGATAGGTGCCATCACGACCGGTATTTGGGGTCATGACAAGTTGGTATTAGCACCTAGGTCACATAGGTGTCGCGAGTCATGAGCCGGTTTAGTAGAGTCTAGCGGATCGGTACGGAGACGATGTATTTATCCTCGAGAGGCTGCAGAACCTTGAGGAAACTTCACATTCTTGAAATTCTTATCGTGCAAGTTTGTTGATCCGAGTACTAAACTTCTGTTATTTTATTCTGTTACAGATGGTGAGGATATGCGCTACCGGACAGGGCGGACGACCACCAGTGCCACCAGCTGCGGCCACCAGAGGCTGAAGACGCGGTTGTGGTCGTGGTCGTGATAGGTGCAGAGCAGCAGGGGCCGCACTTGCAGATCCACCAGCTGCCCCAGTTTAGGACCAGGTCCCAGTTGTAGACGCTACAACAGCACCAGCTCAGGCACCAGCTGTGCCTATTGTGATTCCAGGCCTTCAGGAGACTCTAGCTCAGATATTATCAGTGTGTACCGATTTGGCTCAGGCGGTCTTAGCTACTACAGCCGCAGCTACTTCTCAGACCAGGGGAGGCATCCAGACCCCCATTGCTCGCACACCTGAGCAGGTGGTGCAGGGGCTCCACACACTGGGAGCACCTCCAGCCCAGCCGATTTCACCAGTTCAGGAGCTCGTAGTACCAGTTATGCTGGACGACAAGCAACGTTGACTTGAGAGGTTTGGTAGACTCCAGCCTCCGACATTCAGCGGTGCAGAGAGCGAGGATGCCTGGGGTTTCTTGGATAAGTGTCAGAGGATGCTTCGTACAACAGGGATTCAAGAGACCAGTGGTGTGGCATTTACCACCTTTTAGTTTTTTGGGGTTGCCTTCACTTGGTGGGAGGCGTATGAGAGGCGTAGGCCTGTTGGTGCAGCGCCCCTTACGTGGCAGTAGTTCTCTGTTCTCTTTCTGGAGAGGTATGAGCCACAGTCGCGCTGAGATGAGATGTGTAGGCAGTTTGAATAGTTGCGTCAGGGGGAGATGACTGTGATGTAGTATGAGATGCGATTCTCTGAGTTAGCCCATCAAGCGGTTTGGATGGTCCCCACATATTGAGAGAGGATCAGGAGGTTTATCGATGGTCTTACTTATCAGCTCAGTATTCTCATGACCATGGAGAGGATGACTGGTGCTACATTCGAGGAGGTTGTGGATATTGCTAGGGAGATTGAGTCTGTCCGTCGCCAAGAGAGAGAAGAGAGGGAGGCCAAGAGGCCTCGAGGTCTGGTAGCTACAGTGGTGCTCCTTCGAGGGGCCAATTTCAGCATAGCAGAAGCCGACAGTTCCGACATGGTCAGTCTGATCGCTTAAGTTATAGTGGGGCGTCATCGGGTCATGGTTCCACAGTTTACACCAAGGCCATTCATCACTTAGTTCCCTTCCAGCTTAGAGCTCATCCCGTGCTCCATTTGTTCAGGGCTCTTCTATGACGAGTGCATCTGCTAGTCACTCCGGTGCGAGGGGTTCCCTTCCGTCCCTATCTCCGGCACCCGGGAGTTGCTATGAGTGCGGGGAGTTTGGGCATATGAGGAGACAGTGCCCTTTCCGTGTTGCTAGTTCATCCCAGCAGAGGGGTCAGTCATCAGCTTCTGTGCAATTTGCTCCACCAGCTAGGGGTAGGGATCAGTCAGCCAGGGGTCTCCCTAGAGAGGGAGGTCGATCAGGGCGCGGTCTGGCCCGTTTCTATGTTATTCTAGGCAGACCCGATACTATTGCCTCTGATGTTATCATTACAGGTATTATTTCAGTTTTCCACAGAGATGCCTCTGTATTATTTGATCCTGGTTTCACCTATTCTTATGTGTCATCATACTTTGCTCGTTATTTGGGTACGCCCCGTGAGTTTTTTGCTTTACCTATTCATATATCTACCCCGGTGGTCAATATTGTTGATGTGGACCATGTGTACCAGTCGTGTATGGTGATTATTGGGGTCTGGATACCCAAGTTGATCTTTTATTATTGAGTATGGTGGATTTCGATGTCATTCTGGGCATGGATTGGCTATCTTCGTGTCGCGCTATTCTAGATAGTCATGCCAAGATAGTCACATTGGGTATACCGGGTGTGCCACGGTTGAGTGGCGAGGTGTGACTGATTACGTTCCTAGTATAGTGATTTCTTTCTTGAAGGCCCATCGTATGGTTGGGAAGGGTTGCCTTTCGTATCTTGCCTTTTGTGAGGGATGTGGGAGCTAAGACTCCTAGTATTGGTTATGTCCCAGTTGTGAGGGATTTCTCTGATGTATTTCCTGCAAACCTATTGGGCATGCCACCGAATAGGGATATTGATTTTGGTATTGACCTGGTGTCGGGCACTTAGCCCATTTATATTCTGCCGCATCGTATGGCACTAGCGGAGTTGAACGAGCTAAAGGAGCAGCTTCAGGAACTCCTTGATAAGGGGTTCATTCGGCCTAGTGTGTCGCATTGGGGTGCGCCGGTTCTGTTTGTGAAGAAAAAGGATGGTACTATGAGAATGTGCATAGATTATAGGCAATTGAACAAGGTAACAGTTAAGAACAAGTATCCTTTACCTCGCATTGATGATTTATTCGACCGGCTTCAGGGAGCGAGGGTATTCTCCAAGATTGATATCCGTTCGGGCTATCACTAGCTGAAGATCAGGGATTCAGATATTCTTAAGACGACCTTCAGGACCAGATATGGTCACTATGAGTTCATGGTTATGTCTTTTGTGCTGACCAATGCCCCAACAATGTTTATGCATTTGATGAACAGCGTTTTCAGGCCTTATCTTGACTCATTGGTCATAGTTTTCATTGATGATATCTTGGTATATTCACGTAGTCAGGAGGAGCACGCAGATCATTTGAGGGTTGTGTTGCAGAGATTGAGGGAGGAGAAGTTTTATGCAAAGTTCTCCAAATGTGAGCTTTGGCTCAGTTCAGTGGCATTCTTGGGACACGTGGTGTCCAGTGAGGGTATTCAGGTTGACCCGAAGAAGATATAGGCGGTTTAGAGTTGGTCCAGACCGTCCTCAGCCACAGAGATTCATAGTTTTCTTGGTTTGGCAGGCTATTATCACCGGTTTGTTCAGGGATTCTCATATATCGCATCGCCCCTGACCAATTGACTCAAAAGGGCGCTTCATTTGTATAGTCGGACGAGTGTGAGGAGAGCTTTTATAAGCTCAAGATAGCTTTGACCACAGCTCCAGTATTAGTTTTTCCATTAGCTTCAGGTTCATATACCGTGTATTGTGATGCTTTGAGAGTAGGGATTGGTTGTGTTTTAATGTAGGAGGGTAGAGTTATTGCTTATGCTTTTCATAAGTTGAAGCCCCATGAGAAGAACTACCCCGTTCATGATTTGGAGTTGGCCATAGTTCATGCGTTGAAGATTTGGAGGCATTACTTGTATGGCTCATCTTGTGAGATATTCACTGATCATCGCAGTCTTCTCCATTTTTTCAAGCAAAAGGATCTTAACTTGAAGTAGCGGAGGTGGTTGGAGTTGCATAAGGATTATGACATCACTATATTGTACCATCCGGGGAAGGCCAATATGGTGGCCGATGCTTTGAGCCGAAAGGCAGTGAGTATTGGGAGCTTGGCATATATTCCAGTTGGAGAGAGACCTTTTGCGGTTGAGGTTGGATATTTTGGAGCCCAGTCGGGAGTTGGCTTGTGTGGTTTCTCGGCCTTCCCTATATGAGCGTATCAGAGAGTGCCAGTATGATGATCTACACTTGCTTGTCATGAGGGACAAAGTTCAGCATGATGATGCTAGAGATGTGACTATTGGAGATGATGGGGTATTGAGGATGTAGGGCCGGATTTGTGTGCCCAACATAGATGGGCTTCGGGAGTTGATTCTGGAAGAGGCCCATAGCTCGCGGTATTCTATTCATCCAGGAGCCGCGAAGATGTATCAGGACCTGAGACAGCATTACTGATGGCGGAGAATGAAGAAAGATATTGTGGGGTTTGTAGCTCAGTGTCTCAATATTCAGCAGGTGAAATATGAGCATCAGGGACCAGGTGGCTTGCTTCAGAGGATGGATATTCTAGAGTGGAAGTGGGAGCAGATCACTATGGATTTTTTAGTTGGGCTCCCTCGGACTTTGAAGAAGTTCGTGCTATTTGGGTGATTGTGGATAGGCTGACCAAGTCCGCGCACTTCATTCCTATATGTACTACTTATTCTTCAAAGTGGTTAGTAGAGATATATATATATTCGGGAGATTGGTCGATTGCATGGTGTCCCAGTTTCCATCATTTCAGATCGTGGCACTCAGTTTACTTCTCAATTTTGGAAGTCTGTTCAGCGAGAGTAGGGTACTTAGGTGTAGTTGAGCACAACTTTACATCCTCAGACGGACGGGCAGTCGGAGCGCACCATTCAGATATCGGAGGATATGTTATGTGCTTGTGTTATTGATTTCGGAGGGTCATGGGATCAGTTTCTACTGCTTGCAGAGTTTGCTTATAACAATAGCTACCAGTCGAGTATTCAGATGGCTCCATATGAGGCTTTGTACAGGAGGCGGTGTAGATCTCCAGTTGGTTGGTTCGAGCCCGGTGAGGCTAGCTATTAGGAACAGATTTGGTTCAAGATGCTTTAGATAAGGTAAAGGTGATACAGGAGAGGCTTCGTACAGCGCAGTCGAGGAAAAAGAGTTATGCTGAAAGGAAGGTTCGATATGTGTCCTACATGGTTGGTAAGAAGATTCTGTTGAAGGTTTCGCCCACGAAGCGTGTTATGAGATTCGGAAAGAAAGGGAAGTTGAGTCTGCGGTTCATTGGGCCTTTTGAGGTACTTCGGAGGATTGGGGAGGTGGATTATGAGCTTGCTTTGCCACCCTGCTTGTCGAATGTGCATCTGGTTTTCCATGTTTCTATGCTCCGGAAGTATATTGGAGATTCGTCTCATGTTCTGGATTTCAGCACGGTTCAGTTGGAGGGTGATTTGACATATGATGTGGAGCCAACATCTATTCTGGAGCGTTAAGTTCAGAAGTTGAGATCAAAAAGATATAGCTTCAGTGAAAGTGCAGTGGAGAGGACGTCCCGTGGAGGAGGCTACCTGGGAGACCGAGCGGGAGATGCGAAGCAGATATCCTTCACTGTTTGAGGCTTCAGGTATGTTTCTTGACTCGTTCGAGGATGAATGTTTGTTTTAGTTGGGGAGGATGTGATGACCCGACTGGTCGTCTCATGAGTTATCAGTCTGTTTCCCCCGTTTCTGCTTCTTATTTCTTTGTTCATCTGTGTTTTGAGGTACCGGGTTGGTTGGATTGGATCCGGGTTGGTTTTAGTAAGGTTTGAGACACTTAGTCTCTTTTAAGGAAGTCTAAGTTGGAAAAGTCAACCGGATGTTAACTTATGTGTTAGAGGGCCCGGAGGTGAGTTATGATGGTTCGGTTAGCTTCGGGAGGTGATTTATGACTAGGGAGTGTGATCGGAATGGGTTTTGGAGGTTTGGAGTAGATTTAGGCTTGAATTGGCGAAGTTGATATTTTGGCGATTTTCGGTTGATAGGCGAGATTTTGATATTGGGTCAGAATGAATTTCGGGGGTCGCAGTAGCTTCATTGTGTCATTTGGGATGTGTATGCAAAATTACAGATTATTTGGACGTGGTTTGGTTGGGTTTTTGAACGTATTTCGGAAAATTTTAGAAACTTAGGCTTGAATCCTTGGTGTTTTGGTTGAATTAATGTTGTTTAATGTGTTTTGATGATTGGAACAAGTTTAAATAATGTATTGGCATATGTTTGTGCCTTTGGTTGAGGTCCCTTAAGCCTCGGGTGAGTTTCGGAGTGTTGAAGGGATCATTTTGAAGTTCAGAAAATTACAAAAAATCTGTCCAGTAGATGCAGACATTTTGGTCTTCACGTTCGCGAGAGGACCCCCGCGTTCACGAAGGGTCAAGAAGGGATGCATCAGGTTTGGCCTTCGCGTTTGCGAAGGAGAGTCACGCATTCACAAAGGGTTGGGAATTGAGGCATCGCGTTCGCGAGAGACTAGACGCATTCGCGTAGGGTCTTTTTGGATTAGTTGGTTTGGGGTCGAGTTCTCATCGTGTTCGCGAAAGTGTGAGCGCGTTCGCGAAGGGTAAGGTTGAGGAAAGCATCGCGTTCGCGATGGTCATGTCGCGTTCGCATAGAGGAAAATCTGGTCAAAGTAAGTTTATGCTTCGCGAATGCGAAGGTTTGACCGCATTCGCGAAGAAGGGAATTCAGGCC
Organism: Nicotiana glauca; assembly: GCA_026770625.1. Taxonomy (NCBI): domain Eukaryota; kingdom Viridiplantae; phylum Streptophyta; class Magnoliopsida; order Solanales; family Solanaceae; genus Nicotiana; species Nicotiana glauca. Next base: position 95,518 of record MU790028.1, read on the forward strand.
TAGGCAGAATGTTTTAACTCATCTTTGTTCGCGAATGTGGGTCTATTTTCACCAGTAGCTGCTCGTTTTTGAAGATTTTTAAAGGAGATTTAAGAGGGATTCAAGGGGAAATCATTGGGAGATAAGATTCTTGGTCTAAAAACTCGATTATTATGTGAATTCCACCTAGAAAATCATGAAAACTAAGCCAAAAATTGAAGAACTAGGGCTTGATAAATTGGACTTTTGATTTGGGATTTGAAGGGTCATTTGTGGACGGATATTGATGTTTTTGGTATGTATGAACTCGCGGAAAGATAAGGAACCTATTGGTGTAAAAATTTCTGAATTTCGAGAACTGGACCCAAGGCTCGACTTTTGGTAATTTCGGAATTTTGGTATTATTTTGATTATTTTCGCTTGGGCTTCGTTTCCTTAGCATACTTTGACGCCCTCGTTGTGATTTAAGATAGATTCGATGCGAGTGGAGGCCGGTTCGAGGGGCAAAGGCATCGCAGAGTAGTATTTTCACCGGTTTGAGGTAAGTAACCATTATAAATCTGGAACTGAGGGTACAAACCCCGGTATTTGACTTGTTTTGATAAACACGGTGACGCACATGCTAGGTGACGAGCGTATGGGCGTGCACCGGTAGGTATTCTGACTTGGTCCATCCCATAGCGACTATTAAGTCGCGTATTTGGTTTGGAAATATTATACTATTCCTTATTTGTATATTATACTGTATTATGGGCTATATGCCATGTTTGGGGCCTTGTGCCGACCTGTAGAAACCCTTAGGGGCATTTTGACTGTTTTCCTCACTTTACTTGCTAAAAGCATATCCTCAGTCATGTTACTTGTTAAATGTCTAAAACTGATTTATTCTTGTCACTTTTAAAAGAGAGAATTATTTGGACTGAGTTACCTAATTTCCACTATTGTACCCGAGGGGATTGTGAGGTGAATGACTGAGTGAGGTCAAGGACCTAAGTGTGAGGCTATTTATATACATGTGAGTTATGGATGCACACCGCAGCGATACTTATATGGATCAGGCTGATACTTATATATATATATATATATATATATATTCGAGTGATTGAGAGGTTGAATGACGAAGGTTGAGTCACGAGTGACTGAGAGGCTGCCCGAGAGGCCGTATTTCGAGTGATTCCTTGCCCGAGGGGCCCATTTATGATGTTTTCATTAATTTCACTATGTTTTCAAGTAAGCCTCTGTTTACCATGTTGTTAAGTATCTGATTTCAAATGTTTTAAACTGGAAGAGCTGATTCTTTGATGAAACTGGCTTTAAATTGTAAAGTTGATCTGTTATCCTGTGATTTTCAGTTATATGCTTTTGAACTGCTCGTCACTGCTTTCAGTACTTATTTACTTTAGTTACTTACTGAGTTAGCGTACTCACATTACTCCCTGCACCTTCTGTGCAGATCCAGGTGCCCGAGCGGCTGAGTGAGAGCTTTTTAGTTATTGTTGATTTGCCGGGGATTTCGAGGTAGCTACATGGCATCCGCAGCCCTTATTTCTTCGTTCTATCTTGTTGTCTTTTCCGCACTTCCTAGACTATTGAGGTAGTAGATGTTCAGACTTTATATTAGAGGCTCTAGACTCGTGACACTAGATTTGTGAGGATGTGTAGTTCATGTTTTATTGACTTCCACATATTTATATGTTGTTTTTAAACGCTTATTGTGATAAGTATGATATTTAAACCTGCGTAAAAATGGCTAAGTGTTTAAGGAAGGGTTGTGGTTAATTGTTCAGTCGGCTTGCCTAGTAATGTGATAGGCTCCATCAGGACCGGTATTTGGGGTCGTGACATACATCGTGCGACATGGCATCACCTTTCGTGCTTTACACTCTTTCCTCACAATAATACGCGGCATCACTCTTCATGCTTTATACTATTTCCTCACAAAACAAACAATGCACGGCATCACCCTTCGTGCTTTAACGTTCTTCCTTACCCAAACAACAATCACAAACAATAGGGCAAGAGAGTAAATGAAATTGCAATAAAGATCTCGTCAAGGGAACAACATTTCAACAAATAAATCCCGGCAAGGGAACAACATCAATAATATCAACATCCCGGCAAGGGAGATAACAAATAAATCAACAATAGCCCGGCAAGGGTGTCAACATGATAACTTCTTTTCTTTCTCACTTTTACTTCATAATTCACTTCATAACTCAAGCCAATGCTCTAGAGATTCAATTATCACTTACACTTGCACAATTCGTTACATAACTTGAGCCAACGATTCTCAATGTTCATAAGTCACAATTCCTTCCACAAACTTTACACAACATATAGAAACCATCACCAAGGCATGAAAGAAACAATAAAGTCATGAAAATCACAATATAGATACTCATCACCGTATAGATACTAGACAATATAGATACTCACGGGCATGCTAGACATCAACGTATAGATACTCATCACCGTGCCTATATGTTGTACTCAACAATTAACACTTAATAAATAGGACTCAACTCCTAATCCCTCAAGCTAAAGTTAGACCAAACACTTACCTCGATGCCATGAACATAATTCACGCTTCAACTATAGCTTTACCCATCGATTCCACCACCAATTCGTTCGTATCTAGTCACAAGTTACTTAATTACATTAATAAACACTAAATGAATCAATTCGAATGCATAAAATACATTTTCCAAAGTTTTACCCAAAAAGTCAAAAATTGCCCCCGGGCCCACATGGTCAAAACTCGAGATTCGAACCAAAACCCGATCACCCATTCCCCCACGAACTCAAATATATAATTTATTTTTAAATCGGACCTCAAATCGAGGTCCAAATCCCCAATTTCTGAAAAATCTAGGTTCTACCCAAAACACCCAATTTTCCCCATGAAAATCATTGATTTGAAGTTAAAATCATGTTAAAAGATGATAAGAATTGAAGAAAGTTAGTTAAAAACAACTTACAATTGATTTGGAGAAGAAGAAATCCTTGAGAAATCACCTAAGTGTGTTTATATTTGTGAGAATAAGAAAAATGGGTTTTAAAATCGTCCAAGTATAAAAGTTGCAGGTCTTTGATATGGGAATTGCGAACAGTTATGGGAAATGCGAAACAGGGCTCGCATTTGCGAACCCTTCAAAATTGCTGGACCTTCGCATTGCGAAAAGAAGGTCGCATTTGCGATAATAGAAGATTAGGCGTGTGTCGCATTTGCGACGGATACTTCGCATTTGCGAAGAAGGCTTCCCAGGCCATTTCTCGCATTTGCAAATTTTTAAGTTCAAAATGCACCATGTGGCCTATCCAAAACTCACCCAAGCCCTCGGGGCTCCAAACCAAATATACACCCAACCTCAAAAATATCCTACGGACTTATTCGTGAAATAAAATCACCAAAATAACATCATGAACATCAAATTAAACCTCAAGATCAATGAAATTTCTCAAAACTTCCTTAAACATCAATTCTGCATTTAAGGCCCAAATTACGTCAAACAGATTACGTTTCTCACCAAACTTTATAGAATTATCTTAAATCATATATAAGACCTGTACCGGGTAGCGGAACCAAAATACTGTCCCGATACCAATATGTTCTAATCAAAGTTCATTTCCAAACCTTATAAACAATTTCAGAAAACAATTTTCAGAAAACAATTTTCTTTAAAAATTCATTTCTCAGGCTTGGGACCTCGGAATTCGATTCCGGACATACGCCCAAGTCCCATATTTTCCTACGGGACATTCCGGGACCGTCAAATCACGGGTCCGGGTCCATTTATCCAAAATGTTGACCGAAGTCAAATTAATTTATTTTATAGTCAAAATTTATTAGCTTTTCACAGATTTTCACATATAAGCTTTCCGGCTACGCGCCCGGACTACGCACACAAATTGAGGTAATTCTAAAAGAGGTTTTTAAGGCTTCGGAACACTGTCTTCATTTTAAAAACAAGTGATGACCTTAGCGTCATCACATTTTTCTTTTTCTGGATAGCACCAGTTTTCCCTTCTCTTTGTTTACCTCGAAAATACGAGTAAGAATTAAACTTGATTTAAGGTTTTAAAGATATGTATTTTAGTTCAATACTAATTAAAAACCAAGAAAAGTAACGTATAAATGAAGGAAATAAGTAAAACCAAAGCAGTGTGCAAGTTAGTCTCGTCCTCGAGCTAAGGTGGTCGCAAAGTAGGTCAAGAACAGTAAAATAAGAACAATAAAGTTAAAGGACAATTCTGACTAACAATGAACGAGAAAGTAAGAGAATGTATTCTTTTGTCAATGATTGATGATGGTTACAAATGATTGAGACCCCGTTTATATAATAGGGACCCTAAATAAGGTATATTTCTATTTACAGTAAAGAATCTTATTGAGACAGCTGTCTAACCTCCAGTATGTATTCGTACAAATCTATTCCAGAATTTATGCCACGATCTTGCGGACGGGACAGGGATCTTGCTCATTCTGTTACAAACCCATAAGGACATTATCTCGGGGTTGGTCACACTAGGCTTCGACGTTCCTCGAACACTTAAATATTTGAGCCTCGTGTTCTACCTTTGGGCTTGAACTTGATCCATAGTGAGTATATTCCTCGACGCGAGCCTTCTGTTCCTTTATGTGAACCTTCGAGACCACAAAATTGGGGGCATCTGATTGTACCGTATACAGATAGTTTCCGCGTTTTTTAGAGTAAAATGATAAGAAATGATTTCAACCTCGATTTTTCGGAGTCCTTGATGATGATGTCATTCCCGTGATGTAGGCACTCGAAGTGATCAAAATGTCCCATTGGTTCGCTTCCCCATAATATTAAATATGTGCCAGTAATGGTCGGTCACTAGCGCCATCGAACTGTCGTCGCTTACCTATAAATACGGGGCTCCTTTTTTGAATTAATAACTTTACTTCTTCCTTACGATCTCTCTGAACCCATCTTCTCTTCATCTTTTTCTCTCATCACCTGCTTCCACCGTCTTTTTAGTACTGAAAAATGTCAAGCTCCACCACCTTCCACATCTCTTAACTTAAAACCATGGCAAAATCCTCTAAAACCATTCCTCAAAAAGAAAAGGTTTCTTCCTCTTCCTCTTCCTCCCGACCGGCCGGTGACAAAGCGTCGACCCTTCACAAGATCGTTCCCATCACCTGCATCATAAAGAAAGATTTTAACGTAGAAAACCCGCTGCAGTTCCCGGCCGATGCGAGCATGCATTGAGGTATATATGTTTGATAATGGGGAAACACCTTGAGGGTGTAAGAAAGGATTGTGGCTGGGGGGATGAGGTTGTGGTACAGATTCTGACCCCCGAGGAGAGTGCCACCACCCAAGTGAAGGGGTTCTTAAGTGTTTACACTTACCCCTTCACACTAGGTCCTCTTGATCTGGTCGTGATTGACTTCTGCAAAAGATATCAAGTCACCCTTGGCCAAATTCAACCCTTATTTTGGCGTGTAGTGATCATGCTCTATTATTTCTCTAGCAAGGCCAAGGGACTGGAGTTTACCATCAATCACCACACCGATTGCATCGGCCTCAGATTTTTCGAGGACTGATCAAGCTCCAATGCTGATTGAGAAAAGCCTTCTTTTTTATCAATGATGAGGCCAAAGGCTGAGATGGATGAGCCGGTTCAGCCGAGTGAGGACCTTGGACATCATCCCCGAGGAAAAAATGTCATTCCCAGAGAAATGGAACCCCAATTGTAAGTAGAATCCCTTTCCCGATATCCTTTTATACTTCACCATCGCATTGTGTGATGCCTTTACCTTTTTTGTAGCTGTTGCATGGATACCTCATGTGATCCCAACCTCGAAGAATGGGTCCGAAAGTTAGCCGTGAACTCCTCGTATGACGAGCGCAAATGGCGTGACTTGTCGAGGGGAAAATGGGAAGCAAACACCATGGTGAGTTTTTCTTTGTAAGCCTTTTGACGCTTCCCTTCTCTACCGAAGTCATTTGTTTTTCCTCATACTCAATTTTTTGATTTATGCAGGCCTCAAAGATTTTTCCGAGATGTGGTCGGCCCCTCCTGGGGAAACGATCGAGTCCCAAATTCTTAAATAGGGGAAAGATAATAAAAGAAAAAGGGTTTCGAAACCCGAAGTCCCCCAGGACCAAAAGGCTCCTTCTCGAAGACGCATGAGAAATGTCATTCATGTGGACATAGACTCGGCCCACTAGTTTTTGGATGATGAAGGAAACGACGGCGAAGAATTGACACTAGTGACCCAAATTAGGAAACCAGTTGAGTCCGCCAAACCCTCCGAACCGGAGATCTTGCCTCATGGTGAGGAAACTCCGAAGGAAGGCTCGGGCAAAGCCCCTGAATCGCCTGGGGTTGAGATTATTTTGCCGCCTTCAACAAGTACACTACAGGGGGAAAGTACCTAGACCCCTAGGGATGAGCAAAGCGCCCCGAGTGAGAAGCTTGGGGCTGTGGAAATCGGTCACTCCCCTTCTCTACCATCTTATTCTGAGGAGGTAATAAAGGACGCTCAAGGTCTGAAAACGCCTGCCCAAGCAAGGTCCTCGAAGAAGATGTTTTCCAGGATTGTTTTACTAAGGTTGATGATGCCGCTGACCTTAATGACGCATCTACCCTCCTTAAGGAGGCTCATCGTCTTTTCTCTCAGGTAAGCACTAACTTTTAGTGTTGCAAAATTTTTTGTTTTCTTCTCCTTTTGCGTTAATTGATACCTCCCTTCTTCTGTATAGGCCATTACTAAATTTAGAGTCGAGCTGAGCTAGTGTGAGGCCGAGATCAAGAAGTCTTCAGATGAAGAGAAGGGCCTAAGGCTCCTTTATAGCCAAAATGAGGAGGAGCTCAAGGACTTTCGGGCAGATTGGCCAAAGCTCATAAAAATGAAGCCGAGCTAGACAAGCAGTTAACCGTGATTTTGAAAGAGTATGGTCTACTTGACCTTACTGTGGAGGCTAACACTTCAATGTCTCAGCTACAATGAAAATTATAGGTGATCGGGCAGCTTCAGGGCGAGGTCGATCAAGTTAAAGCCGACTGCAATTGATGGAAGGAAAATATGGATCAGCCTGCTACTGATAAAGAGGCTTCTCTAACCCAACTGGCCTCGGCTGAGACCCAGCTCTGAGGTGCTAAAGTGAAAAATCTGGCCCTAGCCAAGAAGATCGAGGTGCTCGAGGCCAAACTCGCTGAAGCAGGGTCTGAGGTTTATGAGGCCAAGGCCGAAGTTGAGAAGGCGAAGGCCACAGATGATAAAACCATCGAATATACTTAAGGGATGCCGAGACTGTTCAAGCTAAGCTAAGGGAGGCCTTCGACTGTGAAAACAGAGTAATGATTTGGCCAAGTGCCAATCCCTGAGGGAGAACCTCGAAGAGATTCATGCCCGAGGTTTCGGCCTCACTAAGGAGATAGACCAAATAAGGGAGCTGGAAACCGATGCCAGGTTTCTCGTTTCTTCCGATGACAAAGATTCTGTTAGTGGCTCTGAGGGAGACCCTTTTTATTTGCTTTTGCCGAGGGTAGCCTTATTTAACCAATTTTTCAAAGTGTTTGAAGGCCTTTAACTTATGGTGGAAGTCGGACGTCTACGAGCTGCATTATTTTGGCCGTAGCCTTTTTATATGACCTTAGTCTTTAATATGGCCGTAGCCTTCGGGGTATGTCTCTTGGACTTATTTCCCAATAACCTTTCGAACTTCCATGAGTATGGTGGCCTTGGCCTTTATGTTGAGGGGATGCCTCTTTGAGGTCTTACGAATTCAAGTTTAGATGACTCAAATGTGTTGACTATCAATGACAGTCCCCGAGTATTTAGGGTGTATTTGTGTTTTGGCCCTTGAGTCGTTTATCACAGAATTACAACTATGAAGCTCGTATAATAGTGGACTTCTTTGAGACACAAAGTGTTTTGATATATAAAGAATGCTTCTTTGAATAATTTGATACATGCGTACATGTTCTGCCGTTGGGGCTTGATTATTCTATATGGACACGATTCATCCGACCGTTTAGCACATTACAAAGTTTTCCTATCGAGGCCCTCTTTGGCATGAAGTATTTTCCTTGAAAATATAACACCTCCGAGAGTGATGCCCCCCAGTATTCGAGGTTGATTGAAAAGAAGCTTTGGATATAATTGAGTTTTTCTTAGATAGCACATAGTTGTTGCCTCGTTAAAAACCTTGTCGGTAAAACCCATTTGGGACAAAATTCGATCTAAGGGGAAAAGAGTGCAACGCATGCTTTAGAACCTAAGGTCTTCATGTAAAAAGGTGCCCTCGATGTCTTCAATCGAACTTCTTAGCAGTAGTATCGTTTGAGTAGTATATATTCCAATTGTTTGGTAGTTGTTCGCCTCCTATCGTGTCAGGTTTATAAGATCCTTTACCGACAACTCCGATGACTCGGTACGGTCCTTCCCAATTCGGGTCTAGTTTCCCTTCATTCGAGTCTCGAGTATTGAGGGTGACTTTTCGTAGAACTAAGCCACCGATTCCGAAGTGTCGAAGGTTGGTCCTTCTATTATAATATCTCTCGATTCTTTGCTTCTTCGCGGCCAACCGAACAAGTGTAGCTTCTCATTTTTCATCTAATAGCCCGAGGCTAGTATTCATAGCCTCATGATTTGATTCCTCCAATGCATGTTGAAATCTGGCACTAGGTTCCCCGAGATCGACCGTAATCAAGGCCTCGAAGCCGTATACTAATGAGTATGGGATCGCCCCTGTGCTGGAGTTCGATGTCGTTCGATACGCCCAAAGAACCTCGGGTAGAACTTCTCTCCATTTTCTTTTTGCATCATCCAACCTCTTCTTTAGGTTTTGAATGATAGTTCTGTTTGTTGACTCAGCTTGTCCGTTCCTGGTCGAGTAGTACGGTGTTGATAAGATCTTCTTTATTTTGTGTGCTTTGAGGAACTCCATTACCTTGTTGCCGACCAATTGCTTTCCGGTAGGTATCCCAAATCGACATATGATGTGGTCCCAGATGAAGTGAATATCTTCTTTTTCTCTGACCTTCTCGAAGGCATATGCTTCCACCCATTTAGAAAAGTAGCCAGTCATAAACAATATGAATTTGGCTTTACTTGGGGATGTTGGCAGAGGGACGACTATGTCCATTCCCCATTTCATGAAAGGCCACGGGGACAGGACTGAGTGAAGCTTCTCTCCAGGCTGATGAATCATCGGTGCAAACCTTTGACATTTATCACGCTTTTTAACAAACGCCTTAGAGTCTTTTTCCATGCTATCCCAGTAATACCATGCTCTAATGATTTTGCGGATCAAAGACTCGACGCTGGATTGATTCCCACAAGTGCCTTCGTGGATTTCTCGTAGAACATAATCGGTATCCACCGGCCCTAAACATACCGGCAATGGTCCGTCGTAAGTCCTCCTGTACAATGTTGCATCTTCATCCAATGTGAACCTAGCAACTTTGGTTCGTATAGCCCTTGAATTTTTATGATCCGATGGGAGCTTTCCATTTTTCAAATAGTCGATAAACTTATTTCTCCAATCCCAAGTCAAACTCGTAGAATTTATCTCGGCATGACCATGTTCGACCACAGATCTCGATAATTGGACGATAGTCCCCGGAACAATATCATCTTCTTCTACTGATGACCTCAAGTTAAAAAGTGCATCAGCCTCACTTTTTTGTTCTCGAGGCACATGATCTAGGGTCCATTCCTTAAAGAGGTGCAAGGTTACCCGCAACTTATCCAAGTATCTTTACATCCTATCCTCTCGAACTTCGAAACTTTTATTTACTTGGTTCACTAACAAGAGAGAATCGCACTTGGCTTCAATGACTTCTGCCCACAAACTTTTAGCTAGCTCGAGACTTGCAATCATGGCCTCATACTTAGCCTCATTATTAGTCAACCTAGAAGTTTTGATAGATTTTCTAATAATACCACCTGTTGGTGGCTTCAAAACAATTCCAAGCCCGGACCCTTTCACATTCGAGGCACCGCACGTGAAAAGGGTCCATACCCGCGATGATGTACCCGGTTTTAGAAGAAGTTCTTTCTCCACTTCGGGTACGAGGGTCGCCGTAAAACCAGCCACAAATTCAACTAGGATTTGAGATGTGATGGCCGTCCGGGTTGATACTTGATATCGTACCCGCCAAGTTCGACGACCCATTTGGCCAACCGGCCCGATAGTATGGGATGGCATTGAAAATATGGCTTTAAATTTCTAGATGCGCATATTAATGTAAGTGCCAATATTTCTAAGTGTGGATATCTAGTTTCAGCATCACCTAGAGTTCGATTTACATAATAAATAGAGAATTGCGTGCCTTGTTCCTCGCGAACTAGTACTCCACTTACCGTTGTCTCGGACACTGCCAAATATAGGTAAAGCTTTTCATCTACCTTCGGAGTGTGAAGCAGAGGTGGGCTTGATAAATATCGCTTTAACTCCTCCAATGCTTGCTGGCATTACGCGGTCCACGCGAAATCCTTTTTCTTTTTGAGCAAGGAAAAGAACGTGTGACTTCGATCCGATGACCTCGAACTAAATCGACCCAAGGTGGCTATTCGTCCTGTTAACCTTTGAACGGCTTTCACACTATCTACTATAGTTATATCTTCGATGGCCTTGATCTTGTCGTGTTGATTTCCATCCCTCGATTTGATACCATAAATCCGAGAAACTTGCCCGAACCGACCCCGAAAGCACATTTCTCTGGGTTAAGCTTCATGTTGTACTTCCTCAAGATTTTGAATGTTTCCTGCAAATGAGTTAAATGGTCCTCTGCGCGCTGGGACTTAACCAACATATCGTCAATGTAAACTTTCATTAATTTACCTATCCGTTCCTCGAACATTCTATTAACTAAGCGTTGGTATGTTGCTCTAGCATTTTTTAGCCCGAAGAGCATTACATTGTAATAGTATGTTCTAAACTTAGTGATAAATAAGGTCTTTTCCTTGTCCTCCAGGTTCGTCTAAATTGATTGTACCCGGAGTAGGCGTCGAGAAAGGTTAGGATCTCGTGGCTGGCCATGGCATCGATCATGCGATCGATGTTAGGAAGGGGAAAAGTGTCTTTAGGGCATGCATTGTTCAGATCCTTATAATCTACGCACATTCTAAATTTGTTTCCCTTTCTAGGGACTACAACCACGTTGGCTAACCATTCGGGGTATTTTATCTCCCGAATAGACCCTATTTTAAGAAGTTTAGTTACCTCATAATTTATGAATGGATGCTTCACCTCGGACTGGGGCCTCCTTTTCTACTTTATCGATTTGAACCTGAGGTCGAGGCTCACACGGTGTGCTGTTATTTCCGGTGGAATCCCTATCATGTCTAAATGGGACCAAGCAAAACAATCCATATTATCAATAAGAAATATGAGTTTTTTCCTGAGTTCGAGGGTTAACCCTTTTCCCAGGTATACCTTTATCTTGGGCATGTATTCGATCAGTATGACCTGTTCCAGTTCCTCGACCATTGACATAGTTGCATCAGACAATTCAGGAACAACGGAAGTTCGAGGAGTAAGGAGATCCTCTTCTTCTTCGATTACCTACTGCTTTGATTCGGTTGAGGCTGGGCGCGGTGATTGCTATTTGGCCGTCTGCTTATCTTTGGTGCTTGACTTTTTCGAGGTCGAAGGCACTAGTACCGATATCACCTCCCCAATTGCAAATATTTCCTTTGCAGCGTGCTGTTCTACGTAGACCGTTTGCACACCATCCACTATTGGGAATTTCATCACTTGATGAAGGGTTGAAGGTACTGCCATCATGTTGTGGATCCATGGCCTCCCGTGAAGTGCATTATATCTCATATCGCCTTCGATGACATGGAATTTTGTATTTTGGATGGTCCCAGCCACGTTCACTGATATGATTATCTCCCGCTTCATTGTTTCGCTTGCCATGTTAAAGCCATTTAGGACTCTAAATGCAAGTAAAATTTGGTCCTGTAGGCCGAGCTGCTTTACGACCCTCGATTTGATTATGTTTGCTAAGCTACCTGGATCTACTAGAACACGTTTAACTTAAATTTTATTTAACAAAAAGAAAATACAGTGCGTCATTGTGCGGCTAAGATATGCCTTCGCTTCCTCGTCATTGAGAAAGGACGCCCTTTGGCACGTAACTCTGAGTCCATTTTTCTCTGGTGATCGACATCTTGGTGCGTTTGAACATAGTAATCGAATCGATAGAGTTCGAGGGTAACTTTGGATACCAAATCATGGCTCCCTTTGACAAAGTTTCCCTAAATTTTTTCACGAATACTGATTCGACCTCATCATCATTCAAGTCATTTCCTTTAATACCGTAAGTATATGAGGTAATATGTTCATTAGGATCGATTGTCCCCTTATATTTAGGTATATCGGGCATGCAAAACTTTTTTAGGAATGGGCTTCGTATCGGCACTCGGAGGGAATGTCTTTTGTATGAACTTTTTGGCATCCAAACCTTCCAAGACCGGGGCTGCCCCCGGTATCTGATCAACACGGGAGTTATAAGTCTCAACCCTTTTTCATTATCCTCAATGTTCTTCTCTCTGGAATCGATTATCTTGGTGAATTCCTCGAGCATCCTCATAATTGTGGGATTAGTCCCTGAGCCATTACCGTTTGATCTTTCCGGTATCAGCTCAGTACGTCGAGTATTTTTTGGTTCGACTGCACTTGGAGTTTTGTGCTGACTTTAAAGCTGAGCGATAGCAACCTATTGAGCTTGTAACATCTCGAATATTACTTAGAGGCTGACTCCCCCGTCTCTTATACCCTGTGTTCTTTAGCCACCAGATCGGGCTTCCTTGCATACACTTTCTCCGGGGTCTGCGCCTAAATCCGCATCCAAAGCAATGTGCGAACTAACATCGACTGGTTCCCCATTTAGCAGTTTCCCAGGGTTAATCGGTGGTACACCGAACCCTACATTGTTGTTTTCCCCATGAAATCCAACACCATCATTGTCGTGTACAGGTGCATTTTGCGAGTTTGACATGTTTTAACTTGAGAACAAAAATTCTTGACAAGAAAAAGTGTGAAAATAACGCGTGTTGTCAGAATCAGTACTGAAATAATCATTATTGTCTTTAGCTTCACGGTGGGCGCCAAACTGTATTCCTCGAAAATACGAGTAGTTATTAAACTTGATTTATGATTTTAAAGATATGTGATTTAATTCAATACTAATTAATAACTAAGAAAACTAACGTATAAATGAAGAAAATAAGTAAATTTAAACCACTGTGCAAGTCAGTCTCGACCTCGAGCTAAGGTGGCATCGAGGCAGGTCAAGAACAGTAAAGTAAGAACAATAAAAGGCAATTCTAATGAACAATGAATGAGAAAGTAAGAGAATGTATTCTTTTGCCAATGATTGATGATGGTTACAAATGATTGGGGTCCCCTTTATATAATAGGGTACCCTAAATAAGGTACATTTCTATTTACAGTAAAGAATCTTAATGGGAGAGCTGTCTAACCGCCTAGTACGGATTCGTACAAATCTATTTCGAAATTTACGTCATGATCTTGTGGACGTGGCAGGAATCTTGCTCATTCTGTTACAAACTCATAACGGTATTATCTCGGGCTTGCTCCGACGTTCCTCGAACACTTAAATCTTCGAGCCTCGTATTCTACCTTCGGGCTCGAACTCGATCCATAATGAGTCTATTCCTCGACGCGAGCCTTCTGTTCCTTGATGTGAGCCTTCGAGCCCACAAAATCAGGGCACCAGATTTTACCGTATACACTTTATTTTTTCCAGTTCGAAATTCTCTTTTTTCCTTATGCATGCCATGGCAGAAAAAAGCAACTTTGAGGTGACTTAAAGCATTTAAAAATATACTAATCAACTAAGTCAAAAGTTTAAGGATTTGAGGAGTTACTTTTCTTAAGTTACTTTTCCTAAAGTATCCCAACTATCCCAAAAATTATCTCATAAACTTACTTTTTTTTTGTAACAATAAAGTCACTGAACTATACCTATTGCACTCAGAAGATCATTCAACTAGATTTTTCAAATTTTAGATTGTCAAACACCAATTTTACCCTCTAAATTATAAATATTTATCTTCTTTTTATTTTATTTTTAACTTCTTCATATTATGATTTTTTTTCTTTTTAATTTACATTCTGGACTTACCTATAGAATAAATAAATATTATTTATAAATATAAAAAATAAAAAGTATTTAAACATATATAATGCTGGAATAACAAAATAATGAGTATAGTAAAAAAATTAATTAGAATAATTTTTTAGTATTAACAACAAAAATTCAAAAAATTAATTACACAATTCAGAATAAAAGAAAATAAAGGTAGTAAAATATATATTTCATGTACTAATATAAAAATAATTATATTTAAATAAAATTATTTTTATAAAATATATTATATATTCTTAAAAATTATGCTCAATTATATTATATATATATTAAAAATTATGTATCTGATACTATTTCAAAATGGAATTTGCCTACTTTATATACATACTGGAAATCGTAATAGTTCGTACTATATTCATCAACCAAACTTTAAAAATTCGCACAAAGTAAAATATTTGAAACTTTATTGTAATCATCCGAAGGGGAGCCTTGTGTAAGAATTAGTTTGTTATCCACGTGGAGAATGTGAGAAAGTCCCACATCGACTGCCTAAAGTTATCTTATAGGCTTTAACATCTTGTCTATTTTATAAAGTTAATTAAGAATACACGCTATTAAGTGTGTGCGCAAACCCTTTGAAGTATTTTATTTCGGTAACCTATAAATAAACAAGACAATCCCTACATAAGATATTTATAAAACAGTTAAAGGGTCATATTTGTTTTTGTACTATTTATAAATCGTTATACTTTTTAGATATATATATCATCGCCGTTATACTTTAGGATTATATTTATCATTCGTTATACTTTTTGACATATTTATCCTTACAATTATACTTTAGGACCATATTTGTCCATGTATTATTAAATCTGTCATGTCCCGTATTTGTTTTCCTACATGGCGCCTATATGGATTTCTTTTTCTTCCAATTTGAATATGGTCACCTATTTAAGATAATTTAACCCGCCAATGTCCCACTCTAGAAATAACAATTGTGTTGAATATCTAGTTTTTAGTTTTGCATTGATTTATAACGAAAATGAATAACATAATTTATCTTTTTCTCTATGCTTAGTTGTATAATTAATAGTACTTATTAGTTGTACTTATTTTAGCACGAACTATGTAATATTTTTAAGGCAAAATAACATAAATCACCCCTAAATCCCGAACTATGCCCGGTCTTAATCACCCACCTCAACTTGACCTTTTGAGAGCCATTACCCTCCTGACGTTGATGTGGCAAAAAGTATGGGTACACTCACCTACCACGTGGATTTTTCTGTCTATGTGGTATTTTTTTTTAAAAATAATTTTTTTTACCTTTTTAAGAATATTACTTTTTAGATAAATTTTTTCGAATACAATATATAATAAAACTTGGATAGAACTGCATTATTTAGGCTAAATATTTTTAATTGGTCAAAAATAATAATGTTTTAGTCAATATTTTTTTGAATTTGACCTGAAAATAAAGATTTATACAATTGAAATAAATAGTCAAGGCATCTAAAAAGTCATAAAAAATACATAGTTTGAAATTAACTATTTGGCTATAATTTTTTGTATAGCTATAAATTACAGTGTTATAATTTTATTTTATTTTAAAATTTACCTAAAAAGGTAAAAATACACAGTTGAAATAAATAGTCATTGCATCAAAAGAAGAAATAAAAAGAGTGTACAATTGCAAGAAATTACAAGTGCATATGTACACTCTTTTTATTTCTTCTTTTGATGCAATGACTATTTATTTCAACTATGTATTTTTTATAACTTTTTAGATGCCTTGACTATTTATTTCAATTGTATAAATCTTTATTTTCATGTCAAATTCAAACAATGATTAACTAAAAATTTATTAGTTTTGGCTAAATAAAAATATTTAGCCTAAATAATGTAGTTATATCCAAGTTTTATTATAAATTTTATTCGAAAAAATTATCTAAAAAAGTAATATACTTAAAAAGGTAAAAAAATATTTTATTTTTCAAAAAAATGCCACATAGAAAGAAAAATCCACGTGGCATACGAGTGTACCCACACTTTTTGCCACATCAGCGTCTAGGGGGTAATGACCCTCAAAAGGCCAAGTTGAGGGGAGTAATTAAGACCAGACATAGTTCAGGGAGGATACTAATAATCTGAGTCTAATTTAGGGGTGGTTTAAGGTATTTACCCTATTTTTAAATTATGTTAATTTTTATTATGGTGTATTAATTAGTAATATTTTTTCTGATTTTATTATCTATGTTATTGAATATTTTAATACAATGTTATGAGTCATCTCAAATTCTTATTTTATTTTTTAAAAAAATACATTATATAGTTATATCCTACTAGGACTAAAATAAATGCTTGGAGCACAAATTACATATTTTGTGCCATTAAGACTTCATCGGAAAAAAGCCCGAAATCTGAAGGAAAAAAAAAAATACCGAAACCCCGAGAAAACCGTATTGAAAAACTCGACTTTATTGGTTTGGTAATTGAATCCGAACAAGCCCGATCCCGCCTACTCCTAAATATTAAAGAGAAATAAATTAACATAGACAAAGGTGAAATAGTTGAATAAATCATTTAGAGATAACACTATAGTTTCATTCACTCACTATCCAAAATTTTCTAGCTCTCCGAGAAATATGGAGCTGACCCGGAGAAGATAGATGGACGACTGGGGGGTTGGGTATTAGGATTTTCATTTATTTTAGTTAGTGTGTCTTATTAAATACTAGTACATAGCCAAATATGATCCTAAAGTATAATTTTAAGAATAAATATGTCAAAAAGTATAACGAAGAGCAAATGTAACCTTTTGAATAGTACAAGGACAAATATGATCCTAAAGTACCATTGTAAGGATAAATATGTCAAAAAAGTATAACGAATGACAAATGTAACCCTTTTTGAAGAGTACGAAGACAAATATGATCCTAAAGTACCATTGTAAGGATAAATATGTCAAAAAAGTATAACGAATGACAAATGTAACCCTTTTTGAAGAGTACAGGGACAATATGACCCTTTTCCGTTTATAAAATTTGCGAGTATCAAATAGTATTTTGTTGTATCCCGAAGAAGATTGTTTTTTTTTTTTCCCAAATCTATATACGGGCAATTACTTCTTTAAGGACAGTCGTCTCATGCCTTCTCGATCTCATTTTCAATTTTTTTATAGCACCTTGTAGCAACGGTAAATTGTCTTCGTACAGCTCACGTGTTCGAATCGTGTAAGCGTGATTAATATTTGAATTATGGTAGACTTTTTACATCACACCACTTGATGTCCCTTCTCCAAATCCTGCATGAATGCGAAATATACTTTATGGACCGGACTATCCTTTTTATTGTAATCATTTGGTGGGAAATAATCCGCACCGTGCGATGATGGGGCTATAGAATGGATGAGACGCACTTTTGAATGAGGATTCTTTATATTGCGATATACTCTAAACAAGCTTTCTTATGTAAGACTTTGATAACCATATTACTTCAGTTATCTACTTGCGAATAACCATCTGACTGTGCTACAAAGAGAAATCTTGTCCGGTCACCTCGCCATGAGCAAAATCACAATAAGTGTAATGAAATAAACTTACATGATCTAATTAAGACTATGGTTGGAGGTTGGTCATGGTAGGTTAATCAGTTGTAGTTGTGGTTAATAATCAAGCAACTAACTATTAAATGCAAGGGAAACTGATAAATTACCTCACTAACTTGCCACAGCACATTGTACCCAAGAATGTGATCTCTTATCATTTAAGTATATTTGTTTTAACAACCCAGGAGCATGATAGAGAAATATTTTGAGTTACTCGAATGAAAAAAAGAGTGTGTATATAAGTTTCTCCTTAAAAGTAAGCGTTGACCAACGCAACAAGATGATTGAACTCCACCAAGGAGGACGGCAATGATGTCCACTCCATGTCCCATATCCCAAATGTAAGTAAAAAGAGACACGACTTGTGTGCCCCACCATCTCATCCCCCTTATACTCTTTAGCTCTTCGCATCATCCAAATGTCAATATTAAAGGAACAGAAATAAATACTGAAATATACTCCCTCCTCCTTCGTTTCAAACTAAATAAGGTTATTTGACACGACACGGAGTTTTAGGAAAGAAAGAAAGACTTTTGAAATTTATGATCTTAAAAATTTAAGGACTAAAGCTTTGTGGGGCCATGATTTTTTTGTAATTATAAAAGCTTTTCATTAAGGATAAAATGGGTTAAATGAGGAATTTAAAGTTAAATTATTTCTGAATTTAAAAATATGTCATTTATTTTGGAACAAACTAAAAAAAAAAGTTACTCGTTTAATAGGAAACCGAGGGAGTAATAGAGGACCGGAGAAAATGGGTGAGCTGTACTATAATATGCTGGCGATATTTCAGAGTTTGAATGCAACAAGCTATTAAAGCAAAGAGAGATGAAGAACAATATTTTCTAGATTTTCAGTTATCCAGAACAATTATATTCTTCAACTAAGCACCACCTAAGTTGATGTTGACACTTGACAGTGCCATGCACAACCAGAAGTTTTGTCCCCACCAAAACCTGAGTCCAGAAATCCAGTCTGGTTGAGATGACTGACGGCGCCCCAGACCTTAATGGTCCATTCATCCTCATCAGATATGCGAAATATATTGACAGATGTATTCATGATTTTCCCCGGTGAAGGTCCGTGCAGGAAAGCCCGTCTGTGGAGTGCTCGGATTGCACCACCATGAGATACCACAACTACTCGTTCTCCTGCATCCGAAACAAACACTTTTTATGTGCACAAATGATCTTTGTAAGATCTGACCCTTAACCAATCTCAAAGGTCAAATGTGTTGGTATTAATGTGTTCAAAATCAGAAAATCAAAGAAGTAAACAAACGTTAGTTCAATAAACAAAACGTAAAATAATTTCGAGCTCACTGAATGCATAGTGTGTCCTTAAGGAATTTAATCCACTCACTGTTGCCCAAGGTATACGGATTAATTTCTCCCAGGATAGAATGGAATAACTATTCTGTGATAGCGGCACTTCAAATCACAGAACTTCAGCGAACTCAACAAACGGAGCAAATCACAATTGACACTTATGTTTATTTAGAAAATAATGCAACAATGTAGAAAAGAGGGGAGAAGATTTCAGATTTTTCATATCTAATTTCATGTTTAAAAAATGAGGCCAAGCCTCTAAATTTATAGACAAAGGAAGGATGATATGGAGATGTGCAATCTAAAAGGTGCCTCTTCCATTTTCCATTCACACCCCTTAATAAAAAACGCAATAATCCCCCACATGAATGGGGAATGGTCATATGAGGAAAAACATGCATGAAAATACCGTGTGATTCACAAATAAGGATTAATCGCATCTGGATAAGTAGGTTTTCCTTTGAACTTTCCGTAGTGAACTTATGTCGGATATACTCGGTCAATCGGTAGATTTGATATCTTTGAACCGTCGAGCTTTGGTGTATACCTAGACAATCATAAGTCACACAATCAGTCCTTAACCGTTTTTGGCTCTCACGGTTGTGTTCGTTTCAGCCATGAACACCGCCTGGTTTCATGAGTGCTTAGAGAATGGGCATTTACTTTCATTCCCCTTAAAGCGGCTTACACTTAACACTCACATAGGTGATTTCTAAACATGTAATCCTATAGACACACTATCTGGTCATATCCTGTTAGATTAGAAAATCATTAAAAAGCTTTAAGTTGATCATCAAAAAACCTTAATGCTTTACCTTAATTTCTGAACATTGCCTTCATCATGAGAATGAGTTGAGTTATTTGACAATGTTGAACCATCATTCATAATTTTGTTTGATATCTTTGAACCTAGCTCTTGGGATCTCCAATCTGCTAGGTAGAGTTACCGCCATGATGACTTGCCTAGGCCTTAGACCCATTCCCTTCGATGATCTTTCAACTACCTCTCTAGATATGCCTTTTGTAAGTGGATTCGATACGTTATCTCTTGACGTTACGTAGTCAATCATGATAACACCACTAGAGAGTAGTTGTCTAACGGTATTGTGTCTCCGTCGAATGTGACGAGATTTTCTGTTATACATAACGCTCCATGTCTTGCCTATTGCCGCCTGACTATCAAAATGTATACATATAGGTGCCAAAGGTTTGGGCCAAAATAGAATATCTTTCAAGAAATTCCGGAGCCATTCAGCTTCTTCACCGGCCTTGTCTAAGGCTATAAACTCAGTCTCCACTGTAGAGCGGTCAATGCACATTTTCTTGGACGATTTTCAATACATCGATCAGCCACCAATGGTTTAGAATCGGTTGAACCGGTAATCTAATTTGCATCACTATACCCCTCTATTATCGCGGGATACTTGTTGTAGTGCAAAGCATAATTTGGAGTATATTTAAAATACTTCAAAACTCGTTTCATTGTTATGAAAGTTCAATGTAAGCTTTCTTATATCGTAGACTAATATGTCTCGACTTTCAATTGCATATTAGATTATTGACTACATTTAATGTAGTAATAGTATATTATAACAACAGCTGGAATGATTGGCATCAGATGTGACCACAACCTTTTAATATATAATACATTTATCAGTCACACCGTCATTTTCGAGCATTTGTATGTTATTTATTCATACGCCTATATGATATTCAAATTATAGCACCTCCATTCATGAAACAAATCCAACTTACAATGGATTTTGGCCATGTTCATCGGTTGGTTCACCTTATTATAGACCAACGTATTAATACATTTGTTCATGAACGGTCATGTCCATACAAAAACGTACAGACGTATCTTTTTATGAAAAGTCACAACCTTCAAAGTGATATTATTTCATAAAAGAACTAAACAATATAAATTTTCAACAAAGAAAATGACCTTTCGAGAAAGGCACGTGACCAACTTCCGAATTAGTAGTTTCATCAACTAGTCTTCATTAAGACTAAACAACTGATGAATTTACCAACTACTATATCATTGGGGTTCAAAAATTATATAATTTAGATATTACGTCTAACATTGGCTATTGTCATGCATAAGCTAAAAGCCCCCACATTTTAAATATTTCATCAACATATCATATATAATCAAGTAATGACTATATGATTTGAAGTATTCTTAACATAAACACATTTGTTTACACTCATTAATTTTTTAAACCATTTGACAATATTATTTGGTCAAATCTCGCATTTCATTATTTGGGTGCTTGTCTTAGTCTGTAAAGTGATTTAACAAGTCAACACACCTTTCTTTTCTTTTCCAGGAACCACGAACCCTTCAGGTTGTTCCATATAAATTCTTCCTCCAAATCTCTATTTAAGAAGGTTGTCTTTTACGTCAATCTGATGGATTTCGAGGCCATATACTGTGGCTAACGCTATTACCATCCGAATATATGTAATTCTCGTTACGGGTGAGTATGTGTTAAAGTAATCAAGACCTTCTCTTTGGCAATCAATCTTGCCTTATACTTGTCAATAGCACCATCGGCTTTTATTTTTCTTCTGAAAATCCACTTAGAACCCCAAAAGTTTATTTCCTGGAGGAAGATCAACCAATTTCCCAAGTATGATTACTTAATATGGATTCTATCTTACTATTGACAGCCTCTTCCAATATTGTACTTCCGAGGAAGATAATACTTCTGTAAACGTTTGAGGCTCATTTTCCAATAAGGATGTCAGAAAATTCGGTCCAAAGAAAGTAGTTATCCTTTGACGTTTACTACGTCTTGAAATTTTCTAATTCAACGTACTTTCCTTTGCTTCTTTCCAATTTCGCTTAGATATTTTACTAGACGACTCACATTCCTTTTATACGGATAAATATTCTCAAAGAATTCAACATTATCTGATTCGATAACCGTATTAATATGAATATTGGGATTTTTTTTTATTTATGAATCAGAAAACGATATGCCTTACTATTTGTTACATATCTTATGAAAACGGAATCAACAGTTTTCGATCCGATTTTTATCCTTTTGGGTTTAAGAACTTGCACTTTACCCAAATATCCCCCACACTTGAAAATATTTCAAGTTGAGTTTTCTTCCTTTCATTCATTTTTCATATGAATGGATTTCGTTTTGCTATAGGGAACGCGGATGAGTATTCAGTTGACTGTAAGCATAGCTTCCACCCCACAAGTTTTGTGTAAACCAGAACTTATCAACTAGACATTCATCGTCTCCTTTGATGTTCTATTCTTTCTTTCTGCAATTCCATTAGATTGCGGTGACTAAGGGCAGTCGTTTGGTGAATAATTTCATATTCCAAATATATTTCTTCAAAAGGAGATTTATATTCAACGCCCCTATTACTTTGTAGAGCCAACCACAAGAACTGGTGTTTATGTCACGACAAAACCAGAATAAATAGTGAAGTTTTTAATCATCAAACCAATCTGACACAATCAAAATTATTAAACGGTGAAGTTTTTAATCTTCAAACCGAGTATATGTGACACAATCAACTTTAATAAACGGTAAAGTTTTTAATCTTCAAATCGAATAATAAATTGGAGTAGAAAATCACTAAGATTTTACTCTTCAAAACGAGTATGAAGTCACTTAGACTTTAATCTCCAAAAACGAATAGAACGTTATGACGATTTTAATCTCAAAGATAAAGTAGAAAATCACGCAGATTTTAATCTCAAAGTAGGAGCAGAAAATCACTAAGATTTTAGTCTCCATAACGGGATTATAAATTCACGAGAATTTTATTTCTCTTTCCAAATAGTTTTTCCAACTAAACCATTAACACTTTAAATAATTTGATCTTTTTTTCTAATCAAACACATATATGATCATCTTTACATATATTATATTCATTATCTCAAGAATAATTGAAGTATTACTGTAAGCCTAACTCATGTCTTACACCCTTAAATACTTCATTTATGTGGTTTCATGCATGCTACCAAGACGATTTTATTTGGTAAACAGATTAACCGTATATTATTTCTAAGGCCATCTCCAATGGTACTCTATTTTTTGCACCAAATCCAAATTTGGTGCAAGAAATAGAGTAAAATTGCTCCAATGGTACTCCATTTGTTGCTCTATTATAGAGCATGAATAGTGTTGCACCAAATTTGGTGCAACACTATTCATTACTCTATATTTGGTTTAATAATATTTTATTTATTTTTTTTATTGTTGAACTTTTAATTAATTATATATTGTGTATATAATTAACTTTTATATTAAGATTTTTATAATTTTAATTTTATATCCTATTTTTTTATAAGTTAATTTTATTATTGTTAAGGATAAAGATGCGCATTTCGCACTTCGTAATGCATTAATCGAGCATTTATGGGAGAATAGAGGCGAAAATTAAATATTTATGTGGTACTTAAATTAAATTTAACTATGACGTAATATTTATTTAATTATGTTTTATTAATAATTTTACTTTTTGTTAATTTATCCTTTATGTAAAATTTTATAATAAATGATTATATAAGTGGTGAATGTGAATTATATATAATGAATATGAAAAAAAGAAAAAAGATAGTATTAGTTTGAAGAAAATAAAAAATAAAAAGTAAATAAAAGATAATAATATAATATAGAAGAGAGAGAAAATTTGGTGTAAAAAATAGTGTGATTGTTGGAGCAGATTTGGTGTTGCACCATTTTAGAGTAAAAAATGATGCAAAAAATAGAGTGATTGTTGGAGATGCCCTAATCATTAGCATGCAAGCAGAATATATTT
This sequence comes from Nicotiana glauca, assembly GCA_026770625.1. Lineage (NCBI taxonomy): Eukaryota > Viridiplantae > Streptophyta > Magnoliopsida > Solanales > Solanaceae > Nicotiana > Nicotiana glauca. The sequence goes on from MU790028.1 coordinate 119,329, forward strand.
TGAGATCATCATATAATAATTATCTATCCTTATATTTGTAGAAACTTAATTCATAAATCACAATGTATAGAAAATTAATTAAAGTTGAGCAAAGTAAAGAAATTTAGAACCCGATTGATTGTCACAGTTCGGATCACTCCAAGCAATGACTGGAAAACTGTCATTTGACATCTCACAAATCTAGCTTTAAAATTCGTCTCCTTATCAATGTTTGAATTGGTTGTCGCTTTCTTCAGTTTCTCAATTTAACTTTGAGAAGATGCAATGATTAGCCGCGTCGTTTGATTTAAATTTCTGCTGGTCTTGTTGATCTCCAGATCAAGTTCTTAACCATAATGGACAAATGTTCCTTGAAAGATTGAGCCGTCAAAACCAGTCAGTATACTTGGCTAACACAAAATCAATTAACGAAAGTATAGGACGCCGGGAAGAAATTTTTTATTAGTGATTGTGATAGAGTTCTTCGGCGATCTATATTTGAGCAACTGTGAATACAATTCACTTCTTCGTTTTCTCCATGGCATACGAACGATCATAGTTTTTCTCAAAAATTATATCTTTATGTAAGGCCCCGCGAAATCCATACTCGAAAACCTCGATCCCGTGGTGCCAAGTTAGGAGCATGTGTTAGCAATTCATAAATATACCTCGCGGCTCGCAAGCTCGCCGCGGCGCGGACCTTTTTGGATAGAATAATGCATTAAAAAGTCAAGAATAAGTTTCTAAAAAAATACAAGAAATGCGGTCCAGAATGTGGCCACAAATCAGGTATGCGGACCACATATCTGTCGCGGAGTTAGTCAGAATATTGGTTAAAATTGAAGTTAGCTATGTGGTAAAAAATGCGGTCGCATAATCGAAATGCGGACCGCATAGTCGTCGCATATTTTCCTTTGAATTTTTGTGAGGGTCAGTTCTGCGGTGCACTTTGCGACCGCAGAATGTGAATGCAGACCGCATTCCTGCCGCAGACTCAATCAGAGTGTCCAGTTTCTGGGGAGCATTTTGCGGTCCATTATGCGTACCGCATGTTTACTCTGCGATCGCATATTTGACTCGGGACTCCAATTTTCTAATTTTTAACCCGGCCTTCCTATTGATATATCCGGTGTTATAGCTCATTTTAAGCATTCTTCTGAGAATTTCTAGAGGGAGGGAGAGGGTTTTTAGAGAGGAAAAGTCTCCCCATCAAATTACTCCATAAGATATGGCTAAATCGTTGAAGAAAATCAAGTGAAGACCCCTAGACCTTCTCTCAAGAGGTAAGACTTCATCACCCCAACTCTTATTTTTTTTCTCAGATATAAGGGGTCATTAGTGAGGTGATTCATGGGTATTACAATGGATTCCTTACATGCATATCAAACCTTAGAGTAGTGGGAGGTGGTGAATTATAGAGGGACACAAAATGATATAAATTACTCTAAAAAAGGGGCCTAAGATCACATTGCACCTCTAGGGTTTGTCAATATGCTTGAAACAAGCTAGAGTCTCAATCTCATCTCTAATTCTCGATTTAATTTGTAATTCTTACTCAATAGATCGAAGTGCTAAGAGTTCCGGAAATTTGTAAAAGAGTAAGGAAAGCTTTATTGAGGTATGTATGGATAAAACATCCTTTTTATTAGAAGTTGAGCTCCGTTGTCATTTACGAAAGTATGGTAAGAGTTGAATTAGTTAGTGTATTGATTGTTATTACGCATAAATTGATTTGCATATATATCTATATATATTCGTGAAGGATGTGCCTTAATTTGAATAATGTACCAATCTTGATAATTAGAGAATGATGAAAAAGTACAGTTATGTGTTGAAATACTTGGGCTATAAGCCAACATCGAAACAAAGAATTATTCATGCTAGCTATGTGATTGCATCTTGAATTATCTTTGATATATGTATCTATGATCACAACTTGTAAAACGAATATTGAAAAGGGAAAAACGATGTGATGATGGTAGCCATGAGTGCCCAGGAATTGTTATGATATGTGTGGAATAAAGATTTGAAGGTGTTGACTAATGAGAATGGAGTAATGCCTCTAATGAGGTGAACTAGCCGATCATGTCGTGATCGGACACCATGCCGCACACATGGTGATAATGTGCTGATATTGAATTCCAGATAAGGGAAATGAAATATTGATTGAGAGTAATGCCTCCAATGAGGTGACCTAGCCGGTCGGGTCGTGACCGGACTCCGCTCGAGATGGCGGTGGTATTGAGAACAGTGGTGAACATGTGACAGAAATGCCCTAATCTATGTTTTGGAAATTGTATGAAAGATTATATGAATTGCATCCTTGATTTACCCATGTTATTTACTTGTACCTGTTTGATAGTTCTTTCTAGTAAAATGGTATTTAGTTATACACACCAGTGCAATTCAAATGTATTGACGTCCCTTTTGCCGGGGGCGCTACATTCGTGTTATGATTGTAGGTGGTTCTATAGCAGGCACTCCAGTCCACCAGCAGTAGCACCTCCTCCACTTTCCGTCAACTGTATTGGTGAGCCCCTTTCCCCTCGGGGCCCTGCGTGGCTTATGCCGCTGTTCTTCCCGGAGTCTTATTTTTTTATATTTGTGTAAGGTATAGCCGGAGCCTTGTCGCCGGCATTTCTATATTATTCTTCAGTTATATTTAGAGGCTTCGTAGACAAGTTGTGGGTTGTGTTGGGTATTGGAATTAGGATTGAAATATTGATATTTGGCAACGATTTACAAAACTTGTAATATTTTGATATTTATGATTTAAGCTGCTAATGGAAATGAAATGGAATTGTTAATAAAATACTTACTAAGTATTTTTAATGCAGTCCATCTCTTATTTAATTATGAGTTAGGTTGGGTAGTATGTATGAAACCTGTCAGGCTTGCTCAGTCGAGTTTACTCGGTTGAGCGCCGGTTGCGCTCCTCGAATTTTGGGGCGTGACACTTTCAACCATCGAAATTCCTTAAGATTATTAGTATTACTATGTTCAAAATCAGAAAATCAGAGAAGTAAACAAACGTTAGTTCAATAAACAAAACGTAAAATAATTCCGAGCCCACTGAATGCACAGTGTGTCCTTAAGGAATTTAATCCCATTACTGTTGCCCAAGGTATACGGATTAATTCCTCCCAGGATAGAACGAAATAACTATTATGTGATAGCGGCACTTCAAATCACAGAACTTCAGCGAACTCAACAAACGGAGCAAATCACACTTGACACTTATGTTTATATAGAAAATAATGCAACAATGTAGAAAAGAGGGGAGAAGATTTCAGATTTTTCATATCTAATTTCATGTCTAAAAAATGAGGCCAAGCCTCTAAATTTATAGACAAAAGAAGGGTGATATGGAAAGGTGCAATCTAAAAGATTCCTATTTCATTTCCCATTCACACCCCCTTAATAAAAACGCAACAAAATGTACCTCTGTGCTTCTTCGTAATCCTAAATAAACAAGATGTGCAGCATTAGTAAAGTCGAGCTAAACATTCCCCACCACCCTGCAAATAAGTCTGAATAAAATCAATCTCATACATGCAGCCCTTCATTACACACACAGTCATCTTCTTCTCCCTATTATCTCGTTCTTTCTTTTCCTTTTAAGTTATTTACTTATATTTTTATGGGAGATCGGTGTGGTGAACAAGCTTGATCCTATATTCCTCTAGTCCTGATTCTATCTAATTCATTTCTGGTAGGTGAAATTATCTTGAAGAAGGATCAGGTCAATTTGCACTTTTAAAGCGCACAGATACTATATTCATAGTCAGAGGCGGACCTAGGATTTGGAGTGTGTGGGTTCTAAAATTTAAAATAAGACTATGACCTAAAACTAATACTATACAATATCAAACTGACTAAAGAATGAGTATCGATATTTAATATATATTTAAAAAGTAATGAAAGACAAAGACAATATATGAATAGAAACATTATCATTTCAATTGCACTCGGCGAGTTGTCATGTTTTGAAAACGATCAATGATCGCATCATTAGATACACTTTCAAATACTTCATCTTCTATAAAACAAACTAAACAATCATTCAAAAAGTCATCACCAATCCTGCTTCACAAATCATTTTTAATAAACTTCATTGAAGAAAAAGCCCTTTCAACCGTTGCAGTAAACACAAGTAATATCAAAATCAGCTTCACAAGCAAATAAACAGTCCCCATGTCTTGTGAATATTTGTTTTAACCAAACACAAATTCACTTGAAGTTGTATGTTTCAAAATGCTATAACAAACTATTCTTGTTTAACCATTAAGATTACAATTAAGGTTCAGTATAACCAAACACAAATAGTTGTTTAGGCATGCTTTGATTTTGTGACAGTTAAATCTTTAAAATTTGATTTACCAAACCCAAAGTTGATTGAAGTTCAATGAAGCTATCACAATCTGACCTCTAGCATCAAGAAAACTGGGAATCACAAAAGGCTTGGCTGGCGACCCTGGTAGCAATATACACGTTAAAATATCATGGTATAGTCAGTTTTCACACTGGTCAATGAAAAATAGCCAGCGTTTATCAAGTCAATGAAAAATAGCCATTATTTTGCTGCAACAGGGACCGGTCCAGTATAATATACGGGAGTTCTGGTGCATTTGTGTACGAACTCCAGCATATTATGCTGGACCGGTATACTTTGTTAACTCCTGTAAAATTTGCGGGAGACTGGAGCACCAGTGCTCCAAACTCCAGTATATTATACTGGACAATTATACTTGCTGGAACTCCCGTAAAATTTGCGGGCGTATTTTTCCAGATTTTGAACAATATTTTCGCTCAGATCTAAAGTGGCTAAATTTCGATGACTTTTGAAACTTGGCTATTTTTCAACGACCCGTGGTAAATCTAGCTATTTTTGAATTTCTCCCAATATACACAATAGATCAAATATGCCAGGCTGATAAAGAAAATAAAATCATACACAACAGAGAGAAATAGTTTTCACTAGTTTACAATTCGCATTTCACAACTTGGAGGCAGTCTAGTACACAGTAAAATGAAGCTCTATGAACCTCGTCAAGAACTAAATAAAGAAAAAGAAAAACATACATAAGGAAATTTTCATCAAATCAGGAGTGTTCTAAAAGAAAAGGTTTTTTTTACTAACTTTAAGTTTAACAATACCCAAATAAATAAAACTCCGGTAGAGCTTGACGTGCAAAAATCAATTTAAAAGGGGTTAAAGATTTTGATTCATAGGAGATGGGAAGATGGACAGATACCTGAGATAGAACTATTTCGATGTGGTGTCAAGGGAGTAGCAACTAACAACGAGGTTGAAAGAGGCAGTAGAACCCAACAGAACCCTAGTTTTTTTTTTTGATTTGGGAATTGGAAGAAAACTTTATGTTTAAAGTTGGGAAGCTTTTCTTCTTTGTTTATTCGAAAGAAATACGTTAAGTTTTATTAATTAAATAATATTATTTAGTGTCTGGTGAGAGGAAAGTGAAGAAATAAACGAAATAAAATTCTGCTGTAATCGGGAATCGAACACACATCCTTTTCCTGCGAACCCACAGCTCTTATCATTGAACCCAAACTTTTTTTGTTACTGGGTTCAGCATGATATATTTATATACATGTGGTAAATTTTTCAATACAAATACAAGGTTTCGGAAAAAGTCACTGGGTTCGCCCGAACCCGCACCCACTACTGTACCTCTGCCCCTGTCCATAGTTGATGCAGCACATTGAAGAATCACATTACCTTACGTCTACCATACACCCCAACTCTCTCCCAGGAGTAAACCGCTGCCATTCTCCAGCACTACTAGAAATTCGGCAAAAACTGATTAAAAAAAACCGATCAAAATTGGTCGTTTTTTAAAAATATTTTAATTTTTAACTTTTATTTTAACAAAACCGACAAACTTTGGTTGGTTTTCTTTGGCGCAAAAATGCGAGAAACTATTTTTGAGTCCCGCGAAATTTATTTTTCAAAAAACCGACCAACTTTGGTCGATTTTTACAATTAAAGTAAATAAAAATTAATATTAAAAAAACCGACCAACTTTGATCGGTTATTTTCGTGCAAAAATACAATTAAAGAGTATAAATAAATAAAAAAGAGAATCTTAAAACAAAATGCATCAATGGTCTAGTGGTAGTATAGTATTCTGCCACAATACACATCCCGGTTCGATTCCCAGACGGTGAATCTTTTGATTACATAATTAAAATACCGACCAACTTTGGTCGATTTTTTTTTCAATTTTTTTTTGAATAATTTACCGACCAACGTTGGTCAGTAGTTTACGACCAACTTTGGTCAGTATATTAAAGCGACCACCAAAATACCATCCAAGGGTATTTGATAGTATTTTGGTCGGTAGTTGTCCATAACCGACAATCAAAGTTGGTCGATTTTCTTGGTCGCTAATTACCGAATTTTTAGTAGTGACTTCACTAGCTTAATTGATGACACCAACCCCTAACCTCACTTTAAAGGTAGAGGTTGCTTACCACTTAAGCAATTCTCCCTTACCACTTAAAATTCAAATGAAATTAGGCGATTTTCATCAAGGCACCGCTAGCACAAAGAGGTGGAGAATATAGGAGAGTGGGTACTCATTGGAATTTCCAGATCTTTCTGCCCAGATACAAAAGCCCGATAAGCCTTATGTCGAATTTTGGCTGCTTCACGAAGAGATTAGCCTTGAAGATCTCCTAAATGTCTCTCTCGAATGTCTGGATCTTTAATCACCTGGAATTAAATACAAAGTAAGGATGACAATATAAAATAATTAGACTAATTGTCACGATCCAATTTAGGATTGTGACCGGCGCTTAGGAGCAAGTGCTCCCAAGTAAGCCTCATCGGTAATTTTATAGAAAATCGGACAGAGTTTTCCCTATTTTTGGACCATCCCAAAATTTTTCTTGTCTCAGATCAACAACCAAATATCGTAATATCATACCAAAAAATTGACAACTTCTCAATTAACCAATTCAAGTCTCCACCATAACTAAACCACCAACTAACCACTAGAAATACTAATTTATCTCCAACTTTGATAAATGAGAACGATACTCAATATAAGACTATAATAACAAAAGAATACTCATGACACTAAAATAATGACTATGGAGCGAATCTAAGAATTTAATGAAAAGACCATAACAATAACTAAAATCTCTACCCACGCGAACAAGTGCGAGGCTCACCGAGAAATATCGACCTGTGCGCTTTAATAACGAAATTCTCGTCTGCGTCAACTGCTGTCTCTATAAAAAAAATTAGTGGGGAATGAGTCACTAGCTCAGTGAGTAATGACACTTAACCACAATCGTTTTTATTTGGGGATAAGTGAGAAACATGCTAGTATCTCAAAGAGAAAATACATAAAATGCCCTTCTAGAAACAATAAATAATTTTCAGTCTCATCACGCTTTTCTTGTAGTAAAATATAATAAACAAATCAGTAATAAGTTCGGTAACCACTGTATAATATCAGTATTTATATTTTGGAAGGTTTCAATAAACGGATCATGTAATCGGTATACTGTGGACTTCTTTACAAGAAGTCATATATAACGGTAGTCCCTACTCAAGGGAAATCAGTAACGGAATGCTAGTTCTACCTTTTCACTAGCGGGGGTTATAACGGTAATAGGTAATTACAAGGTGCACTAGGTCTAACGAACCCGCCGTTAGCTACGGGATCCTTCAATGTCTACTCCCATTTATACTTATCTCCGTAATCCGTATATACTCATAGAAATTATTTTAAAACAATATAGAGCATTTCGGTTCTTATCAAATCATATAATTTCCTTTCGATAACAGTAAATTCAAGTAACGGTCAAACAAATCTAGTAACAACAAAAATATTTAAAACCACGATATTCATCTCAAATAACTATTTCGGTATCATATTGAGTAAAAGACTTGTCCCACATGTAACTCAAATTAATCGGTAACATATTCATATTAAAAATTATGTGTAAATCATGCAAGTTATGAAAACACAAATTGCGGTAAGATCACTACTCACAGTACTCGTGCCGAAATATCAATTGCTTCACCTCAAGCAACTCGTACAAATTCCTCCAATCAATCTATAATTACATAATATCGATCTCATGTTAATTTTTTATTTAGGCTAATTCATAACTATTTTAGAATATCCAACCTTCGAGGTTTCATGTTTGACTCTTAATTTGCCCAGAATAATTCTTATTGGTATTTACTTTCTTATACCTTGTGAAACCCTTCAAATATATAAGCTGAGATAAAAAAAATTACCAGAAGAAAGAACCCAGATGAGAAATTCGAGTATTACCCGTAAAAACCAGTGCGTATTTAAAATTTCTCAAGTTTTGGTTCCATCCTTTTTCTTCTTCTTCTTCTCCCTTTTTAAATTATGTTGCCTCGACAAATCTGAAGCTTCTGCTTCAATATAGCAGCCCTTTCTTTTGTTGTATTGCTGCCGTGAGTATCTCCTCCCCTAAATCCCTTTTCATTATTTTATTTTGCCTTTTTGGTCAGAGAAAGAGCTTCAAACCTTTTTCCTTTTGTTTCTGTTAGCTAGGTAGGGCTTTGCCCTATTTCGTCTCTTTTTTTATATTTTTTTTTGTTTTTTTTGTAAATTACTTAATTAACCTCTTTTTTTGTAATGGGTATTACATTCTCCTCTCCTTATGAAATTCGGTCTCCGAATTTCCCTCAAGTATGTACCTGTAGACTGAAATAAATAAGGATACTTGACTCGCATAGCATCTTCAATTTCCCATGTAGCTTCTTCAACAGTATGATTTCTCCATAAGACTTTCACGAACACAATTTCTTTTGACCGTAGTTTTCTTATTTGTCTATCAACAATTGCTATCGTCTCTTCCTCGTAAGACAACTTCTCATCAAGCGGTATAGTTGGTGCTTTCAGCACCTGAGATGAGTTTGATATACATTTTCTTAGCATTGAGACATGAAACACTGGGTGAATAACAGATAACTCAGGAGGAAGTGCAAACGATAAGTCACTGCTCTCACTCGGCCTAGTATCTCATACGGTTCTATAAACCTGGGGCTCAACTTGCCTCTTTTCCTAAATCGCATCACACCTTTCATAGGGGAGACTCGTAGGAACACTTTGTCTCTAATTATGAACACTAAATCTCTTCTTCTCTTATCAGCATAAGACTTTTGTCTACTTTGAGCTGTAAGCAATTTCTGTCTGATCAACTTGACCTTATCCATAGCTTCTTGTACTAGCTCGGGTCCCAATAAGTTAGTCTCACCAGCTTCAAACCATCCGATAGGAGAACGACATCTTCTACCATACAATGCTTCATAGGGTGCCATTTGAATACTGGACTGGAAGCTATTGTTGTAAGCAAATTCAGCTAATCGTAGATAAGTGTCCCAACTACCTCCAAACTCAAGAATGCAAGCTCTTAACATATCCTCCAATATCCAAATAGTACGTTCAGACTGCCCGTCTGTCTATGGATGAAATGCAGTACTAAGATATACTCCTGTACCCAATGCTTCTTGAAAAGATTTCCAAAAGCGTGAAGTGAACTGTGATCCACTATCAGAGGTGATGGATAATGGAACTTCGTGGAGTCATACAATTTCGTTCATAAATATCTGTGCATACCTCACTCCACCATATGTAGTCTGCACTAGCAAAAAGTGTGCTGATTTCGTCAGTCGATCTACAATCACCCATACCGAGTCATAACCTTTAAGGCTTCGTGGTAGCCCGGTGACAAAATCCATAGTAATTCTTTCCCATTTCCACTCTGGAATCTCATTTTGTTATAGTCATCCTGTGGGTCGCTGATGCTCAGCCTTGACCTGCTGACAAGTCAAACAACTAGAAACAAAGTTAGCAACATCTTTCTTCATACCTTCCCACCAATAAAATTGGTTTAGGTCATGGTACATTTGTGTAGATCCAGGATGTATAGTGTATTTAGTGTTGTGAGCTTCTTTAAGAATAGCATGTCTCAACCCATCTACATCTGCTACACATAGCCTGTCACCCATTCGAAGAACACCATCACTTTCAACAATCATATCCTTGCTTTTACCAGCTAAGGCCTCAGCTCTGTATTTGCATAATCGTTCATCCTCATATTGGGTGGCCTTAACGCGCTCAACTAATGAAGACTTAGCCTAAGAACAAGCCAACAATGCCTCTGAATTTCCGACACTAAATCTGATACCTGTATCTTCTAGTCTTTGAATATCTCTGGCCAAAAATCTCTTTGCAGGGGTTATATGTGCCAAACTCCCCATAGATTTTCTACTCAATGCATCAACCACCATATTGGCTTTTCCAGGATGATACAAAATAGAACAATCATAGTCTCTGAGTAGTTCCATCCAACGATGCTGCCGAAGATTCAGATCTCTCTGTTGAAAGATATACTTCAGACTTTTATGGTCAGTATAAATCTCACAAGTTTCGTCGTATAGATAATGCCTCCAAATTTTTAGAGCAAATACCACTGCAGCCATCTCCAAATCATGTGTAGGATAGTTTTGCTCGTGCTTTTTCAATTGTCTCGAAGCATAAGCTATAACACGACCATTTTACATGAGAACACATCCTAATCCACCCACGAGGCATCACAGAATACTGTAAATCTTCTAGAACCTGATGGTAAGGCTAGTATTGGTGCAATTGTCAAACATGTTTTGAGTTTTTGAAAGCTCTGCTCACATTCCTCCGTCCACTGAAACTTTGTATTTTTCTGTGTTAGCTTGGTCAGCGGCGCTGCTATTCCGGAGAAATCCTGCACAAAACACTTGTAATAGCCTACTAAGCCTAAAAAGCTGCGAATCTTTGTAGGAAAAGTAGGTTTGGGCCATTTCTGCACAGCTACGGCCTTCTTAGGATCTACAATAATTCCATCTTTGGATACAACATGTCCCGGAAATGATCGGGTCTAGCCAAAATTCACACTTCGAGAACTTAGCATAAAGCCGATGCTCTCGCAATGTCTGCAACACAGTCCTAAGATGATTCTCGTGTTCTCCTTGGCTACGAGAATATATCAGGATATCATCGATAAATACTATTACAAATCTATCCAGAAACGGCTTGAACACCCGATTCATTAAATCCATGAATGCAGCTGGAGCATTTCTTAGGCCGAAAGGTATTACAAGGAACTCATAGTGCCCGTATCGAGTTCTGAAAGCAGTCTTAGAATTATCTTCATCTTTGATTCTAAGTTGATTAAAACCTGAACGGAGGTCAATTTTTGAAAAGTGGGCAGCTCCTTGTAACTGATCAAACATCCCATCTATACGAGGCAAATGATATTTATTGCGTATTGTTATCTTGTTCAACTGCTTGTAGTCAATGCACAATCTCAGGGATCCGTCTTTCTTCTTTACGAATAGTACTGGTACACCCTATGGTGATGCACTAGGTCTAATAAAACCCTTATCTAACAAATCTTGTAACTGTTGCTTTAGCTCCCTCAACTCTGCTGGTGCCATTCGATATGGGGGTATAGATATGGGCTGTGTGTCAGGTAGCAACTAGATCAGAAAATTCTCTCACTACTGGTACATTCTCTATACTAATTGTTTCTTTTCTTGTATCATTTACAATAGCTAAGAGACCCAAGCAACCTTTCTTCAGAAGTCGTTGAGCCTTCATAAAAGATACAATTTTGCAAGTCTCTGGAACCCTGACTCCCTCTTAGAATAAAACTGGGTTCATTTGGTATCTCAATTAACTATTTTTGCATGACAATCGACTATAGCATAGCAAGAAGATAACCAATCCATTCCCATCAGCATGTCAAAATCAATCATATCAAGTACAATAAGGTCATCCAAAGTATCTCTACCCTCAACCCGAATTTGACAAGCACGATACACGTATTTAGCTAACAAAGACTCTCCAACAGGAGTAGCAACTAGAAAAGGATCATTCAAAGTAAAGTACGAGGACACATAGGAGTGAGTAGATCCCGGATCAATCAATGCAAGTGCATCAAATGAAAAGACAGAGAGAATACCTGTAACCATTCGAGGCCTGAGCATCCTATCTAGTAAATGCAAAAACTCTCGCCTGACCTCTACCAGCATTGCCTTGTCCTTGATTCACAGTAGCACGGTCTCCAACACCTCGACCTCTATTTCCTATACCTATCGCACCAGAAGTATTACGAGTAGTCTGAGTCGATGCAGCTGACTGAATAGAAGCCTAGTTGAAATTTCTCGGAGGCTGAGGGAATCTCTCAAGTGATGTCCCAACTGGCCACACCGAAAGCACTCTCCAGTTAGAACACAACATTGGCCCAAATGTGATCTGCTACAAGTCTGGCAGACTGGAGTAGTGGCATATATCTGCCCAGAATTATAATGTCCAGAAGATGATGGTCCCCTATTACCTTGTCTGTAATGTGATCTGTATGTGGACTGTGAAGACATGTGTGTCCCTGTCTGAGAACCCTGTTGTTATTGTTGTCCCTAATTTCCTGCTCTTCTATTTTCACTAATACCGCCACTGAAATCCCATCATGTCTTGGCCTTCTTAGGTAATTCACTAGTTACACGCTCTTCACGTCCCTTGTTTTCAATCTTTCTAGCAAGGTCGACTACATCAGAGTAGGATAAAGTCTTCATCATTGGGGCTACTGCAGTGTATAGACGACCAACCAATCCATCAACAAACCTCTGAACTCGAGCTTCTTCGGTAGGCACCAAGTGAGGAGCATATATAGCCAGCTTACAGAACTTAGTGTTATATGTTGACACATCCATATCTGGAGTCTGAACCAATCTCTCAAAGTCTCTAGCATATTGTTGCATCAGACTGTCTCAAAGAAAATGATTCTAGAACAACTTAGTGAACTCGTCCCATGTCAGTGGTGGTGCTCCTTCTGGCTTTCCTAGCAATACCGTTTCATACCATGTGTTGGCCATATCCTCTAGTTTGTATGCTACGAGCTCCACGACTCTCTCACTAGAACATCTAAGTGCACGTAATGCCTTGAGTGTCCCATCTAAGAAACTTTGAGGATCTGCTGAATTATCGGAACCTGTGAATTTTGGTAATTTCAATTTCAGGAACTCATGTAGGTATACTTCCTTATTCCCGAAAGGATGAGTCTGTGTAGGTGCTTGTGTCTGTAAAGTAGCCTGAGGAGCTGAACTTCTGCCCTGAGTAGGCACCAATGCCTCTAACACATTCAATAACCTTGCCACTACATCTGCAGGTAAGGCAACAATAAGTCAATAGTTGGCACTGGTGGTGGAGTGTTCTAAACTCCCTGCTCTTGCACTTGATCTGGCATAACAGCTTGGGATTGACCCATGTTCCCAACTTGAGGTTGAGGAGAAGTCTGTCTTCTATTTTGATGAACCCCAACTTGATCGCCACCACGTCCAGCAGATGAGGGTGTGCGTATCCTAGCCATCTGCGAAAGAAATATTCCAAAGTCAATCTCAACGCACGATCAAAGAATGAAAGAAGGAAAAACATTCCTAAATGTTCAGTAGCCTAGAGATAATAAGCGTGGGCGCCTACATACCCATGAACAAGACTCTACTAAATATTGCTCTATGACTCGAGACTTAAAGTCTAAGCTCTGATACCAACTTTGTCACGATCCAATTTAGGATTGTGACCGGTACTTAGGAGAAAGTGCTCCCAAGTAAGCATCATTGGTAATTTTATAGAAAATCGGACAGAGTTTTCCCAGTTTTTGGACCATCCCAAAAATCTTCCTGTCTCAAATCAACAACCAAACATCCTAATATTATACCAAACAATTGACAACTTGCCAACTAACCAATACAAGTCTCCACCATAACTAAACCACCAACTAACCACTAGAAATACTAATTTATTTCCAACTTTGATAAATGAGAATGATACTCAATATAAGACTATAATAACAAAAGAATACTCACGACACTAAAATAATGACTATGGAGCGACTCTAAGAATTTAATGAAAAGACCATAACAATAACTAAAATTTCTGCCCATGCGAACAAGTGCGAGGCTCACAGAGAAATATTGACCTGTGCGCTTTAATTAACAAAATCCTCGCCTGCGTCAACTGCGGTCTCTATAAAAAAATTAGTGGGGAATGAGTCACTAGCTCAGTGAGTAATAACACCTAACCACAACCGTTTTTATTTGGGGATAAGTGAGAAACATGCTAGTATCTCAAAGAGAAAATACATAAAAATGCCCTTCTAGAAACAATAAATAATTTTCAGTCTCATCACGCTTTTCTTGTAGTAAAATATAATTAACAAATCAGTAATAAGCTCAGTAACCACTGTATAATATCATTATTTATATTTTGGAAGGTTTCAATAAACGGATCATGTAATCGGTATACTGTGGACTTCTTTACAAGAAGTCATATATAACGGTAGTCCCTACTCAAGGGAAATCAGTAACGGAATGCTAGTTCTACCTTTCCACTAGCGGGGGTTATAACGGTAATAGGTAATTACAAGGTGCACCAGGTCTAACGAACCCGCCGTTAGCTACGGGATCCTTCAATGTCTACTCCCATTTATACTT
>MU790028.1:134268-164582 GCA_026770625.1 Nicotiana glauca
ATATATATATATATATATATATATATATATATATATATATATTACTTAATTACCCTTTTTTAATGGGTATTACACTAATCCAACAGGTCGGCCAGTCAAATTTTATACAAAGATCTTATACACACATGCTTATCAAACCCCAACTATTTTTCCCTTCTTCACAATTCATCACTCATAAATAACAAACAGAATATCATATTTGCACCACATAAAACAGGTATGCGCTCCTAACACCTTGGACATATAGTCATGTTGCATTATACTTCTCAAACATGAAAGAATCAAACATACTTTATACCATAGTTCTTGAGTAGCAGTTATGAATCTGTATGCCTTTCTTAGCCCAATAGAGCATTCTAGTCCATCTTTTTCAATTGGTGGAATGTTTTAGCTAATAGACAACAAAATCCTTATTGACTATCCAACTATAGAATTACGCAATACCAGTGCCCACAATCAAACAAATGTTCTCTTATTAAAATTTTCCACTGATAAGAAATTGCTAAATTCTGTTGTTCTATAGTAATAAGAAAACTACCACGACATATAGCAAAATCACGACTCCTTCCAGTTTCCAGACACTCATAACAAGCAACAAATAGAAGAAACGGAAGAAGAAAAGGAACAACAGTACCCAACTGCCACAAGTTCACAGAAAATATGATTAATAAAGGACAAAGGTAACAAACATTTAAAAAAAACGTACGAAGATCTCTGGGAGGAGTTTCTGAAGTGGTGGTGGTGGTGGGGGGGGAGGGGAGTTACAAAGCAAATAGCACAAGATGAAACTGGTTAACCAAAAGCAACATCTAAAGGTTTCTCATTGGTAGCACATAATAAGAGCGGATATTATTCAGGAAGTTACATGAAAGAGTATGGTGGATAAAAAGTTTATAACATTAATGGATTGGGATCGAATTCCAATCATGCAAAGTAATAATGAGATCATACCTCTAGACCTCCACAGTTCCTTGCAATTATCTCAGCTATCTCATAGGCCCGCTTCAAATCGAAAAAGTATACAATGGAGATCCTTGGCTCCATAGGGAGCCGGGCTACCACCTTTAAACAAACATATTTTAGGAACTAAGCCTAGATAGGAGAAAAAGAAATAAGGAAAGAAACAGGTGAATTCCATGTAATCCCTTGTGGCTTTCCAATTTGGAAATCTTTTACCTCCCCCCAACCCCCCCACCCCCAAAAAGGGAGGATGACAGAGTACTCTCCTTGACCGTGGTCATTAGCAAATAGAGGTGTAGTCCAATTACTTGACTCTTCCTAAGGTGGACATAGTACTTTAATGGAAGGAAAGTCGGCGGAGAAAGAGGGGAGGGGGAATCGATACCAACCAACCTTTGCTCTCTCTCTTTCTTTTCCCTACTTTTTCTCCTTTTATAATGTACTTTCATACATATTACCCCCCTCTGTTTCATATTAAATGAGATACTTTTTTTTAGTCTGTTCTAAAATAAATGACACATTTCTAAATTTAAAAATAATTCAACTTTAAACTCTTCATTTTACCCTTTTTGTCCTTAATGAGAAGCTTTTATAGCCACACAAATGGCATGGCGCCACAAATCTTTACCCCTTAAGCTTTTAAGATCACAACTTTCAAAAGTCTTCTTTTTTGTTAAACTCCGTGCCAAGTCAAACTACCTCAAATAATATGAAACGGAGGGAATAATAAATGTTGCTCCCGGAAAAGGCTTTGAGTAATGAGAAGGCTAATGTACATCAATTCCAGTGGTTTATGAGGGTTAATTGAAACTCCTTCTTAACAAAAGCATATTGTTCCTTCATCGTGACTTACCGCCATACGTGATGGCAGTTTGATATTTACTTTTGTGAACTATCAAACAGAAGTTAATGAAGGAAAGTTCACTGAAACAACAAATTAAAGAATAACAGTAGACAGTGTAATCTTAAAACTTAAAAGGTAGGTGTTTCGGGCAAAGTAGATTGGAGGTTGATGATCGTCTACAGCCTAGATGACAGAACTAATAGGCTAGTGCAAGAGATATAAGCTCTGCTTCCATATCTCTGAAAGCAAGCGACACCATTCAGCTAAACAATAACAAATCGTAAAGCGCAGCTAGAAAAAACCTGAATTTTAGAAGCAACGTTCCACTGAGTTTTACCATGACGGATAAACAATAATCTCAGTAAAACTCGGGATAATGTATTGGTCAAAATTTCACCACTGTGGTCGACCCAACTAGGATCCCGCCTAGGTGGCGGGATAGGAAGAGACGTCACGACTTGCTCCAATCCAAGTACCTATAATACTCAAGTACCGATAAAAATGGTCGTGGTATGGAGGCACATCGACTAGAGAATACATCAAGGACTCCAAAATTATATATAGGAGGAATTCTCCAAGTGAAGGGGTTTTTTTTTGCTTTTTCCTGAGCTCTCTCCTGCAGCTCTCTTAGAAGAAAGGATGCAAGTTGATCATCCTCACTATATCATGTAAATTGATCATATTCACTGTATCATGAAAGAAGAATGAAAAACATCAATAAGATTGATTGCCCATATTTTATCGTATTCATTGCTTTTTGATTCATTTTTAGATATGGAGTTTATTACGTTTGACTAAGATTTACCTCTTCATCTTCATTAATTGATTTAATCAAAAAGGTTTCGACATCTTTTGGTCTAACAATTTGGCACCGTCTGTGGGGATTTCTTAGTCAAAATTCCTAGTCTCCTTCAGATAGAAACCGGGAAATGTAATCATCCACCAAAGAAAGTGGTAAGTAACCTCACGTACTAATCCAAAGCATGATGTTGCATAGAAGCAGAAGTTACAACCAATGTCCACACAAAGCTTGCAAAAGAAGACGACGCCAGTTGCGCAAATCCCGCAAAAGGATGGGCACATCTTATAGGGTGACCCACGCATCGGATGATCCACAAACGAGCTAAGGCAAAACCCAACCCACCCAGAGCCAGGGCATGTTTAAAAAGAAAAGAGAGGAAGAAAAGAAGGCCGAACGCGGCTGCCGAATCTACAAACCACCATTCCATCAACCACTTACACGTCAGGAGGAACGAACAACACTATAAGGCTACCCTCCTCCATCAACTCATCGGACCGAGGTAAAGAAAATCTCATCTGTCGTTCGCTTAAACATGAATACAAGCGCCGCATGGGCGAGCGAGCAGAGAAGCATCCAACTAGAGAGTAGAAGAACTATTACAAAATAACCTCAATATCGCCCATCTCAGACATGTGTTGACATCCCCTAAAGTCGTACTCTTCCCCCTCGCCCAGATGTCCTGATTGGGTTCTCTCGGGGAGGTTTTGAACGAAGCAACGAGGGGGGCATCGCCAAAGTTCAAAGGACAGTCTATCGCCCCGCCCATTGGTGGGATCTCCAGGCCGAACGACGAGGGAGTTAAACAGGAAGATCCCAATACACGCATAAAACAAACATTAGCAGGATAGCAGCGTTTAGTACTCTCCGGCATCACACTCTCCAATACACACAAATTAAGCAAACTGGATTCACCCCGAAAACATACAGGTTGAGCAAAAAAACTGGGACTCCCCCAGAGGACACCCAAAACTCTCCAAAAAAATGGGACACACGACGAGTTAACATTTCGAGGAAAGCTCGAAATAATACCCTTAAGGACAAGGGCCATCGCCCAAAGGAAGAGTTTGACCTCGATCGAATAAACGGCGGGTTAACATTTCGATGGAAGCTCGAAATAACACTCTTAAGGCCAAGGGCCATAGCCAAAAGTAAGAGTTTGACCTCGATTGAATAAACGATGAGTTAACATTATGACGAAAGCTCGAAATAACACCCTTAAGGCCAAGGGCTATCGCCAAAAGGAAGAGTTCGACCTCGATCTAAACATTTCGACGAAAGCTCAAAATGACACCCTTAAGGCCAAGGGCCATCGCCAAAAGGAAGAGTTCGACCTTGATCAAATAAACGACGAGTTAACATTTCGAAGAAAGCTCGAAATAACACCCTTAAGGCCAAAGGACATCGCCAAAAGGAAGAGTTCGACATCGATCGAATAAACGATGGGTTAACATTTCGATAAAAGCTCAAAATGACACCCTTAAGGCCAAGGGCCATCACTAAAAGGAAGATTCGACCTCGATCGAATAAAACGATTCAACGAAAGCTCGAAATGACACCCTTAATGCCAAGGGACATCGCCAAAAGGAAGAGTTCAACCTCGATCGAATAATCGACGGGTTAACATTTCGACGACGGCTCGAAATAACACCCTTAAGGCCAAAGGCCACCGCCAAAAGGAAGAGTTCGACCTTGATCGAATAAACGATGGGTTAACATTTTGACGAAAGCTCAAAATGACACCCTTAAGGCCAAGGGCCATCCCCAAACGGAAGAGTTCGACCTCGATTAAATAAATGATGGGTTAACATTTCGACGAAAGCTCGAAATGATACCCTTAAGGCGTAGGACCATCGCCAAAAGTAAGAGTTCAACCTCGATCGAATAAACGACGGGTTAACATTTCGACGAAAGCTCGAAATAACACCCTTAAGGCCAAGGGCCATCGCCTAAAGGACGAGTTCAACCTCGATCGAATAAATGATGGGTTAAAATTTCGATGAAAGCTCGAAATAACACCATTAAAGCCAAGGACCATCGCCAAAAGGAAGAGTTCGACCTTGATCGAATAAATGATGGGTTAACATTTCGACGAAAGCTTGAAATGACACCCTTAAGGCCAGGGGCCATCGCCAAAAGGAAGAGTTCGAACTCGATTGAATGAACGAGTGGTTAAGAATTCGACGAAAGCTCGAAATGACACCCTTAAGGCCAAGGGCCATCGCTATAAGCCGTCAGTCGACCTTATATCACTCACCATCGTCCTTTCTCGAACTGCGATGGGATAATACTTCGACAATAGCCCGAAGGTAACATCCCTATAGCTAAGGCCATTTTTAAAGAAAAGAGTTCGACATCACTCGAACTGCAACGGTATAATATTTTGACATTAGCTCAGCAGTAACATCCCTACAGCTAAGGCCGTCATCGCAGTCCCACTCAATCCGTTTGAGAACGAATTCCCTGAGAATCAGGAATTCACCACACAAAAATCCAAAGTTTTGCGCCAAAGTTATGTAAAGAAAAATAGGGAGAGAAGTAAATAAGACATACAACCGTGAAAAATTCCTCTTTATTCAAAGAAACTGCGCAAATAGCGGCATATTACACACGTTTAAGACCGGGTAAGTCCAAAAGAAAATATAACAACAGAAAAGACAATAAATAAAAAAAGGAACAACACAAACAAAGTTGAACAACTCTTTCACTCGGCGTCATCACCGCCGCCTTCCTCATTTCCATCTCTAGGAAGTCCACTTAAGCATCAACTTCCTCGTCAGCCTCCAGCGTCGCAGGATCATATCCACAAGTAACGCGAGCCTCTCGCACCTTCACTCACGCTCCTTCATATGCGGCCTCAGAAATATTACCCGCTTCCCGCAAACTCTTATATATGTCCCGCTGGGCTTCTGAGTGTACCCAAAGCTCGTGCAGGTGACGAGGAACAACGACTGAGGCAGATTCAATTTGGGCCAACAATTATGCCTTCTCGGCCTCAAAAGCAGCGACTCGGTCCCCCAAAGTCAAAGCTTCCCGGTTAATTTCACCAATACGCTCTTCGAGCCTTGCCTCTCTTAGCATCGTCGTCGCTCTCTCAGATTCCTGCTCAGATCGAAGCACTTGAATAGTGTCCTCTAAAGCCGTCGCCCTCGCTGAAGCCGACGCCCAAGCACTATCGATATCCTCCAACCCAGAAACCTTCATCTCCAGCTCAGTTAACTTTCTCATCCATTCCATACTCATCGCCTCGACCCTGATGGCATTCTGATCCAACTAAGCTTTCATCGACTGCACCCTCGCCTGAAGATGCTCACATTCTGCGGCAACCCCTTTGCCTACTTCAAGTTCTTCGTCCTTTACACGAAGTTGCTCCTCAAGCTTGCTACTCCTACGACTGCATCAGCTCCTGATTCCTCTTCTCCAGTTCCTCACCAAGGGATCGATCACCTATATTCGCCCTCAGCCGCTCGTGCATCTCATGGCACTTGTTGTGTTAGTGCCGATATTTCTCCAACATCGTCAGAAAAATTTTGGCCCGAGTGTCGGCCCTACGAACACTCTCAATCTCCACCATGCACGTCTGAAAAATGAAAAAGTTGATTAAGGCTAAGGTCGACAAGGATGAAAAGAATATAAAAGGAAAAAGAAATTTACCCTCAGGCCCAAAACGGCCACCTCATGCATCAAATCGATGTCACGAATGTCCCGAAGAGATTCGCTCTTAGCGGCAGAACACAAAAGGTCAAACTGCGGAACCAGGTCTTCTGTATTCCCAGGAGGTTAATATCCGACGAGATCTTAAGTATACAGGACGTGCCCCGCATGTACCACTGTACGGGTAAGGCCCTCTTCAAATATCCTGACGTCATCAGGATGAAGATCAGACTCAGATTCGTAGTCATCGACCACGATGCTTTTTCCCCTCTCCGCAGTCGAAGAAGAAGCACGACCTGGTCCGGATGATGAAGGCTCACCCAAAGTAACAATAGCGGCCTCCGGACTCCAACTCCTTGTCGCAACAGTCTGATCGTCATTTAGGACGGCTGGAGTCTCTGCCGACGGGTTGGTCACTGTGATAAGATCTATCTCTGCAGACAGGTTAGCATCGTTCCCCATCTCAGACTGCATCAGGGAAGACCGACTTCTGAGCAAAACACGGATGAAGGAGTTGTTTTACACTCCACTTGCCACCTCTTGATGGCCCCTCCCCGTCCTCAACACGGGAAGATCCCCCCCGTCAGATGGGTAGCAGGGGTCGGAGTCTCAGATCGAGAAGCAGCCTCCATGTGCACTGCTACGGCCGTAGACGTGACTTGAGCAGCCCTCGCCGAAGGTCGGGTAGTAGATCCTGAGACGAGGCCAGCAGACGTCGTCGACTGACAAAATGCAAGTGGAGGAGACCTCTCCCTTCGCACCCTAACATCGACAAACTTCGAATAAGAAACAAAATCAAATTGTTAACTGGAAAACAAAACGGACATTACTTACCAGTAAGGGACTTGCGTCCATATTTCTTATAAAAGGACGGCCATGCGAGAACCCTCACTGTATGAGGAAGGATGGAGTTCACTTTTTTGTGCTATTTCATCATAGGCTGTCGGAACTTGCTTCTTAGTGCTACGTGGGAAGAGAATTTATCTATTCAGCCCCCTAAAGAGTAACGGAGGTGTGCGAAGGTAGGCTCAAGCTAAGATTCTGCTCGTGAGCGTAATGGTATAAGCCTGCCTGACAGTGAGACCGACTGGTCGAACAGAGACAAAAGTCGGCCATAGTGATCCGGGAGTCCCGTGTGGAAGGGCTCTCGCTCAACGGATCAAAGGTACGCCGGGGATAACAGGCTGATGACTCCCAAGAGCTCTTATCGACGGAGTCGTTTGGCACCTCGATGTCGACTCATCACATCCTGGGGTTGAAGAAGGAGCTAGACCAGTGAGCTATTACACTTTCTTCAAAAGATGGCTGCTTCCAAGCCCACCTCCTGGTTGTCATCGCTCGATCACTTCCTTTTCTACTAAGTGATTGCTTAGGGACCTTAGCGTACGATCTGGGCTGTTTCAGATTGGGACTCTCAGGGAATAGAGCCAATCGTAGTAGTATATACCCTATCCATATAAGGCATCTTCCGGGCCAGAGGCCCCCCACTCACGGATATCATCAACAGGCATGGGTGGTAATCTCGCGGCTGCAAAAACAAAAAACAGTTTAAACACTGCCCAAAGAAAATCGGTCGACCATCACTCCGACCAAAGATATAGAAACTTGCGTGCGAAGTTCCATCTCTCGGGGAACCTCGCAGGATCCGCCACAAGGTGCTCGATCTGCACATAGAAATAGTTCTCACAGAAACGACGGTTGGCTCTATTGTCCATCTTCACCACCAGACTCTTTGTCCCTCAGTGGCGCATATGAATCATCGTGCCACGAATGAGTTGAGGATAAAAGAGATTGAGCATGTGTCTCAACGTGATCTCCCGACCGGCAAGCTCCGCGAACTTGAGCAGCATAAGGAACAGTTTATACAAGTACGGGAAAAGTTGAGCGGGGCACACCTCATAGAAACGGCCAAAATCTACCACCAAGGGAGGGAGAGGAAGCGTGTACCTGACAATAAAAGGATAAGCATAGAATGCACAATATCCTGAGCGATCGAAATGGATAATGTCATCTCCCACCGCCGCCAGCATTTTGATGTGGTGAGGGATCCCCCATCTGGCCTTCAGCTCCGCAATCCCCGCCTCAATCATAACTGAAGAAGCAGGTTCCGGCTCTTCTCCGGCAGAATTGTGGAAATCGTTCCACGACTTTCCAAGACGAGGCAATATCTCGGCCACCGTAGGAACCCTCTCATCCTCTATCACTTATACTCCTCCAGGAGCAAGACCATCATTTTTCGGCGCTGGAGTTGCGGCAGGATTGCCAGCTCGGGAAGAACTACCAGCCATTTATCTCGACTTGAAAGAATGAAGGAACTAAGGAGAAAAGCAGAAACTGAGATGTCAATTTCCGGCCAACAGAAGAGAACCAAACTCTTAAGTATCGGAGAAAAAGTAGATCCATAAAATATTTTTAACAAAGGCAAAAGTGAGCCAATCGAATGGTGTTTTTCTCCTATTTATAGGGACATAAATGCTCCAAGCGGATTTGCCAATCGAAATTGATAGGGCATGAAACGGTTCAATCCCCAGGGAACGTGTGTCATAATGACAATAGCCACAAATGACGTTTTAAACTAAACAACGCTCTGATTCCGAAATGGTCGTGACGGCCCAAAGGTATCGTTGGAGCGTCGCGCCGTTATCTCGATCCAAAAGCTACGCCCAAGGTGCGAACAATCAGATTTCTCCTACGTGTTTGAAATAGTAATCCGCCTGCCGGGCCCGACAAGTGACGACCCCGATGGCCGGAGGGACAAACTGTATTGGCCAAAATCTGACCACTGGGATCGACACAACTAGGATCCCGCCTAAGTGGTCGGATCCCGACCCGGATTTACCACTCTCGGGAGTCGTGATAGCGCCTACTCGTAAAAGCTAGGCAAGACAAATTTAGTTACTTTTCGTTTACAACATAACCTCTTTTAAACAATTTACGGCAACAATATGAAAACAACGAAATTTAAACAGTAGCGGAAGTCTTAATTATAGAAACTGAATCAAAATGCGGAATAGTGCCTCTACCTAAGACTAGTGTCACAATACTCACGAACTACTAAAAAATACTAAATACAAATGTCCAAAGAACACATAAGCTATTTTGTCTCGAATACAAGGAGGCAACAGACTAAAAAGAAAGAGTAAGGGAGACGCCGGGCCTGCGGACGCCTGTATGGCTACCTCGGGTCTCACTGGACTGAAAGGCCTACTTCCGTGCTAATACTGCTGCTGCTACTGCTCGAAACCCGGACTTGTGCAAATAGCACAGAGTATAGTATCAGCACAACTGACCCCATGTGCTAGTAAGTGTCTAGCCTAACCACGACGAAGTAGTGACGAGGCTAGATTGGACTACCATATAAACCTGTTCAATTATATACATATACAGAGGAATCAAAAATACAAGACAAATAAACATTATAGGAGGGGGAGCATGCTGTAGGGAGATAACAATATTAATAGTAGATCCAGGATAACAATCTAAGGGCAGCTTGGAATTTACAGCGTACAAGAAACAAATACCCAAATAAACACACTTGTATCAATAATTGTTACGGCGCGCAACCCGATCCTAATATATTATAACACTGTTGTGGCGTGCAACCCAACCAATAAATATCATCATTGCAGCGTGCAACCCGATCCATATCATTTAAAGCACGACATCACCCTTCGTGCTTTAACACTCTTCCTCACACAATCAACAATCATAAACAAGGGCAAGGGAAATAATAAGAAAAGAATGGAAGCCCCGGCAAGGGTACACCAACAAACAAATAAAAACCCGGCAAGGGTACTACATCAATAACTACAACGTCCCGGCAAGGGAATAAATCATTAACTCTTCTCTTTCTTTCAGTTTCTTCTCGTATTTCACAATATCACTTGAGCCCAAGCTCCAAGGAGTTACTCATCTCACACACCTTCACAATTTGTATTTCGAGCCGAGCCAATGCTCCACGAAGTTCCATGATTGCAATTTCTATCACAAGGCCTTTACAACATATAGAAATCATCAATTAAGCATGGAAGGCATGACAACAACCAACTATCCGCATATAAGGACTCACGGTCATGCTAGACACCAATGTATAGATACTCGTCACCATGCCTATACATCGTATTCAATCAATTAGCAAGTAGCAAACAAGACTCAACTCCTATTCTCTCAAGCTAAAGTTAAACAAAACACTTAACTCGACTTCCACGGCAAAATCAATCCACAACAACCGCCTTCCCTCTCGAATTCGGCTCCAACTCAATCAAATCTATACAATAATGACTTCATAATATCAATATATGTTAAACAAATCAAACTCAATGTCTAATTATAGGTTTCCAAGCTTTCTTTCCAAAAATTCCAAAATCGCCCTCGGGCCCGCTTGATCAAAACACGAGGTTCGGACCAAAATACAAATCCCCCATTCACTCACGAGCCCGAATATATAATTTGTTCTCACATTCGACCTCAAACAAGGTCTAAATCAAGAAAAATTAAAAAGCCCTAACTCTACCCATTTCCCCCAATTTCTACCCTAAATTACATGTTTTAGGGCTAGGATTCCGATGGATGATGATAAAAATGGAAGAAAACGAGTTGGAGATTACTTACCCAAAAAGTTATGGAGAGAAAATGCTTCACAAGTCGCCCTAGTGCTTTGGAGAAGAAGAAACTTTGGAAATTTTCTAAAAGTCCCGTAGCTACTGTTCTGGAAATTAATTATAACTGGGCGAAAAATTGTTCTATGTGATCGCGGAAGAGGAATTGCTATTGCATAAGGTTATGTCTGCTGTGCACTGCGATCGCGGACATGATGTTGCGATCGCATAGAGGAAAAAAAAAAGGAAGGCTGGAATTACACAAAGCGATCACGTAGGTTAGGATGCGATCGCATATAAGGATTTATGAACCCCCCTAAATTTGCTCTATGCGATCGCCATCACTCTTATGCGATCGCATAGAAGGAATATCTGGGCAACCAACAACAGCTATTTCTGCAACATTTTTAAGTCTAAAACCATTTCGAAACACATCCGAATCACACCCGAGCCCTCGGGGCTCCTAACCGAACACATAAACTAACTCAACAACATCTTACGAACTTAACCGTGCGATTAAATCGCCAAAATAACATCAAAAATAACGAATCAAACCTCAAAATCACAAGTTTTTTCTCAAACTTCATTAATTTTCAAATTTGGAACTTATAGTCTGAAACACGTCAAACGACGCCCGATTTCAACCAAACTTCACAGAAATATCTTAAATCACATATAAGACTTGTACCTGGCGTCGGAACTAAAATACGGCCCGATACCAACATGTTCTAATCGATTTTCATTTAAATTTTTTCTTAAAAATTTCAAAAAAATAATTTTACTCAAAAATTCATTTTCCGAGCTAGGGACCTCAGAATTCGATTCCGGGCATACGCCCGAGTCGCATATTTTTCTACGGGTCCTCCGGGGTCGTCAAATCATGGGTCCGGGTCCGTTTACATAAAATATTGACCAAAGTCAAACTTATTCATTTTAATACCAAATTTTAGTATTTTTCACAGAATTTCACATTTAGGCTTTCCGGCTATGCGCCCGGACTGCGCACGCAAATCAAAGAAACCAAAAATGGGGGTTTCAAGGCCTCAGAAGCACGAAATGAATAGGAAAACAGGTGATGACCCTTTGGATCGTCACATTCTCAACCTCTAAAACTACCGTTCGTACTAGAACGGACAAAAGAAAGAAGTGCCTGAGTCGGGGAAAAGATGGGGATAACGGCTCCGCATATCAGACTTGGACTCCCAGGTCGATACCTTATGAGGCTGACCTCTCCACTGAACGCGAGAAGAAGGAAAACTCTTGGATCTCAACTGACGAACCTGCCGGTCCAGAATAGCTACCGACTCCTCCTCAAAAGACAAGTCCTTGTCCAACTGGACAGTGCTGAAATCTAACACGTGGGATGGATCTCCGTGATACCTCCGGATACATGAAAAACCGGATGCACGGCAGATAAGCTAGGCGGCAATGCAAGTCTATAAGCCACTTCTCCTACTCGATAAAGAATCTCAAACGGACCAATGAATCTAGGGCTAAGCTTGCCCTTCTTCCAAAATCTCATCACGCCCTTCATAGGCGATACTCGGAGCAATACCCGCTCACCAACCATGAAAGCTACATCTCGAACCTTATGATCTGCATAGCTCTTTTGCCTGGACTGAGCCGAACGAAGCCTATCTTGAATGATCTTGACCTTGTCCAAGGCCTCCTGAGTCAAATCCGTACCTATCAACCGAGCCTCTCCCGGCTCAAACCATCCAAACAAAAGACCGACACCGCCTACCATATAAGGCCTCGTAAGGAGCCATCTGGATGCTCGACTAGTAGCTGTTGTTGTAAGCAAAGGCAAGAACTGATCCCACGAACCTCCAAAGTCAATAACACAAGCTCGGAGCATATCCTCCAAAATCTGAATAGTCCGCTCGGACTGACCATCCGTCTGGAGATGAAATGTTATGCTCAACTCAACCCGTGTGCCCAACTATCGTTGAACTGCTCTCCAGAAGCGCGAGGTAAACTGCATACCCCGGTCTGAAATGATGGATGTCGGCACACCATGAAGACGAACAATCTCTCGGATATAAATCTTAGCTAATCTCTCAGAAGAGTAGGAGACGGCCACAGGAATGAAATGCACTGACTTGGTCAGCCTATCAACAATTACCCATATGGCATCATACTTCTTCCAGGTCAACGGAAGCCCAGTAACAAAATCCATAGTAATCCGCTCCTACTTTCACTCGGGAAGCTCAATCCTCTGAAATAAACCACCAGGCCTCTGATGCTCGTACTTAACCTGATGACAATTCAAACAACGAGCCACATATGCTACGATATCCTTCTTCATTCTATGCCACTAATAATGCTGCCGCAAATCCGGATACATCTTCGCGGCGCCCGGATGAATAGAGTACCGGGAACTATGGGCCTCCTCCAATATCAACTCTCGAAGTCCATCCACATTAGGCACACATACTCGGCCCTGCATTCTCAAAACTCCATCATCATCTAAGGTAACCTGTTGGGCACCTCCACGCTGCACTATGTCTCTAAGGATACAGAAATGGGGATCATCAAACTGCCGATCACGGATACGCTCCAATAATGACGAACGAGCGACCGTGCAAGCCAACACACGACTGGGCTCAGTAACATTCAGTCTCACGAACTGATTGGCTAAGGCCAGAACATCCAAAGTAAGCGGCCTCTGACTGACTGGAATATAAATAAGACTGCCCATACTGGCTGACTTCCTACTCAAAGCATCGGCCACCACATTGGCCCTCCCCGGATGATATAAAATGGTGACATCATAGTCTTTCAACAACTCCAACCACCTTATCTGCCTCAAATTCAACTCCTTTTGCTTGAACAAGTACTGAAAGCTCTTGTGGTCTGTGAAAACCTCACATGCCACGCCATACAAATAGTTCCTCCAAATCTTCAAGGCGTAAACAAAAGCTGCCAACTCTAAATCATGCACCGGATAGTTCTTCTCATGAGTCTTCAACTTCCTCAAAGCATATGTTATTTCCACCCTGCATCAACATCGTACCAAGCCCAATATGGGAAGCATCACAATAGACTGTATAAGGCCCTGATCCTGTGGGCAAAACCAACACCGGTGCTGTAGTCAGAGCTATCTTGAGCGTCTAAAAGCTCGCCTCACACTCGTCCGACCATCTGAACTGGGCACCCTTCTGGGTCAACCTGGTCATCGGGGCTGCAATAGACGAAAACCCCTACACAAACCGATGGTAGTAGCCTGCCAACCCCAAGAAATTCCGAATCACTGTAGCTGATGCTGGTCTAGGCCAGCTCTTGACTGCCTCAATCTTCTTCGGGTCCACCTAAATACCCTCTACCTATACAACGTGACCCGGAAATGCTGCTGAACTCAGCCAGAACTCGCATTTGGAGAACTTGGCATATAACTGACTATCCCTCAGAGTCTGAAGAACCACTCTAAGGTGCTGCTCGTGCTCCTCCTGGCTGCGGGAGTACACCAAAATATCATCAATAAAGACTATCATGAACATGTCCAAATATGTCCTGAACACTCGGTTCATCAACTCCATGAATGCTGCTGGGGAATTGGTCAACCCAAACGACATGACCAAGAACTCATAATGCTCATACCGAGTATGGAAAGCTGTCTTAGGGACATAGGATGCCCTAATCCTCAACTGATGGTAGTCAGATCTCAAGTCAAACTTGAAAAATACCCTGGCACCCTGTAGCTGGTCGAACAAATCATCAATCGTCGGCAGTGGATACTTATTCTTAATCGTTACCTTGTTGGCGGAACACTGGGTCTAATGAAACCCTTCTCTAGCAAATCCTGCAAGTGGTCCTTTAACTCATTCAGCTCCGGCGGGGCCATACAATATGGAGGGATAGAAATAGGCTGGGTGCCCGGAGCTAAATTAATACAGAAATCAATGTCCCTGTCGGGTAGAATGCCAGGCAGGTCTGAAAGGAAAACATCTGGAAACTCCCGGACAATAGGCACAGAATCTATGGGAGAGACCTCAGCACTGGAATCACGAACATAGGCCAAATAGGCCAGACACCCCTTCACGTACGAAATGACGTTGCAGGTAGAATAACCTGGAGTGCCTCTCCACTCTAAACGAGGCATGTCCGGCAAAGCTAAGGTCACAGTCTTGGCATGGCAGTCCAAGATAGCGTGATAGGGTGATAACCAATCCATACCCAGAATGATATCTAAGTCACATATCTAAGAGCAACAAGTCTACACGAGTCTCCAGACCCAATCACTACAACACATGAACGATGAACTTGGTCGACCACGATAGAGTCACCCACCGGTGTAGACACATATACAGGAATACCCAAAGCATCACTAGGCATGACCAAGCATGGTGCGAAACAAGATGAAGCATATGAATACGTAGACCCTGGATCAAATAGTACCGAAGCATCTCGATCACAAACCAGAACCGTACCTGTGATGACTGCATCTGAAGCCTCAACCTCGGGCCTGGCCTGAAGAGCATAACAACGGGGCTGGGCCCCACTACCCTGAGTTGTATCCCTAGGTCGATCTGCTGCTAGCTGACCTCCGCCCCTGGTGGTTTGAGCTCCACCTCTATGACCTCTACCTCTACCTCTGGCTGGCTGTGGAGCATCTGGTGCCTGAATCATAGGACGGGGACCCTGCTGCTATGAATGAGTACCCCTCAATCTCGGGCAAGCCCTCCTGATGTGACCATACTCACCGCACTCATAACATCCCTCTGAACGCTGTGGCTGAGAAAGCTGTGGCTGGCCCTGGCGACCTGAATGACCTCCACGAAAACTCTTAAGTGGCGGTGCGCTGATAGGAGCTGGCGGTGCACTGAATGAATGCTGATCAGAATAGTGTGCCTGAGAACCCTGGCCACCTGATGTACCGTGAGAAACCTAAAGGGCCGACTGAAAGGGCCTAGGAGGATGGCCTCTACCATATGAATCTCTACCTCCAGACGAGATACCACTGAATCTACCGGAATGAGGGGCTCTCTTGTCACCCCCGTGACCACCTCCATGTGACAGAACCATCTCAACTCTGTGGGTCACATTGGCCGCATCCTGAAAGCTGATCTCACTACCAGTCTCCCTAGCCATCTGGAGACGGATCGGCTGAATCAAACCATCAATAAATCTCCTCACCCTCTATCTCTCTCGGTGGGAAGTATGACAAGAGCATGGCGAGCTAGATCAACGAACCTGGTCTCATACTGAGTGACCGTCATAAAACCCTGCTGGAGGCGCTCAAACTGCCTCCGATAAGCATCCCTCTGAGTAACGGGGAGAAACTTTTCCAGGAACAACTCTGAAAACTGATCCCAAGTCAAAGACGGTGACCCTGCTGGTCTAGCTAAACAGAAATCCCTCCACCAAGTCTTGGCAGATCCAGATAGGCGAAATGCAGCAAAATCCACTCCATTGGACTCAACAATGCCCATGTTCCGAAGAACCTTGTGGCAGCTATATAAGAAATCCTGGGGTCCTCAGAAGAAGCACCACTGAATGTAGTAGTGAAGAGCTTGGTGAACCTGTCCAGCCTCCACAAAGCATCTGCGGACATAGCCGCGCCATCGCCGGTCTGAGAAACTACCCCCGGCTGAACTGCCAAAGCTGGCTGAACCATTGGAACCCGACCCTGGGGAGCTACCTGCTCCAGAGTACGTGTAGCAGGAGTCTGGGCTCCTCCTCCAGCCTGAGAAGTGGCTGGTGCTACAAGAAGCAATCGTGCTCGGGTGACACTCTCCATGAGGCCTACCAATCGGACTAGAGTGTCCTAGAGAACTGGGGTAGCAATAAACCCCTCTGGGACCTGAACTGGGCCCACCGGAACTGCTGCGGCTGGGGCTGGAACCTCCTCGTCAAAGTCAACCTGAGGCTCTGCCACTGGTGCTGCTGCTCAGGGCTGAGCTCTGCCACTGGTGCTGCTGCTCAGGGCTGAGCTCCGCCACTGGTGCTGTTGCTCAGGGCTGAGCTCCGCCCCTACCTCGGCCTCTAGCAGGGCCTCGTCCTCTGCCCCTAGCGGGAGCTGCCTGGGGCTCGGACTGCTGATCAGTAGATGAGGAAGCGCGTGTTCTCGCCATCTGCGAAAGAACAGAGTAGAAATTCAATTAGCATTGAGAAACAGAACCGCACGACAAGAAAGAACAAATGTGAAACTCTTCCTAACTCCGTAGCCTCTGGGGGATAAATACAGATGTCTCCGTAACGATCCCTCAGACTCTGTCAAGTTTGTCCGTGAGTTGTGAGACCTATGTAAAGTTCTCTGATACCAACCTATCACGACCCGAATTTTCCACCCTCGCGAGTCGTGATGGCGCCTACTCGTAGAAGCTAGGCAAGCCAAATTTAGTTACTTTTCGTTTACAACATAGCCCCTTTTTAACAGCTAATGGCAATAATATGAAAACAACAAAATTTAAACAGTAGCGGAAGTCTTAATTATAGAAACTGAATCAAAATGCGAAATAGTCAATATAAGCCTCTACCCAACACTGGTGTCACAATACTCACGAACTGCTAAGAAATATTAAATACAAATATCTGAAAGAACACATAAGCTGTTTTGTTTCAAATACAAGGAGGCAACAGACTAAAAAGAGAGAGTAAGGGAGACATCGGGCCTGCGGACGCCTGCAAGGCTACCTCGGGTCTCACTGGACTGAAAGGCCTGCTCCCGTGCTAATACTGCTGCTGCTACTGCTCGAAACCTGGACCTGTGCAAATAGCACAGAGTGTAGTATCAGCAAAACCGACCCCATGTGTTGGTAAGTGTCAAGCCTAACCCCGACGAAGTAGTGACGAGGCTAGATTGGACTACCATATAAACCTGTTCAACTATATACACATACAGAGGAATCGAAAATACAAGACAAGTAACCATTATGGAAGGGGGAGCATGCTGTGGGGAGATAACAATATTAATAGTAGATCCAGGATAACAATCTAATGGCAGCTTGGAATTTACAGCGTACAAGAAACAAATACCCAAATAAACATACTTGTATCAATAATTGTTGCAGCGCGCAACCCGATCCCAATATATTATAACACTGTTGCGGCGTGCAACCCGACCCATAAATATCATTGTTGCGGCGTGCAACCCGATCCATATCATTTAACATTATTGCGGCGCGCAACCCGATCCATATCATTTAATGCACGGCATCACCCTTCGTGCTTTAATACTCTTCCTCACCCAATCAACAATCACAAACAAGGGCAAGGGAAATAATAAGACAAGAATGGAAGCCCCGGTAAGGGTACACAAACAAACAAATAAAAACCCGGCAAGGGTACTTCATCAATAACTACAACATCCCGCAAGGGAATAAATCATTAACTCTTATCTTTCTTTTTTCATCTCGTATTTCACAATATCACTTGAGCCCAAGCTCCAAGGAGTTACTCATCTCACACACCTTCACAATTTGTATTTCGAGCCGAGCCAATTCTCCACGAAGTTCCAAGATCACAATTTCTATCACAAGGCCTTTACAACATATAGAATCATCAATTAAGCATGGAAGGCATAACAACAACCAACTATCCGCATATAAGGACTCACGGTCATGCTAGGCACCAATGTATAGATACTCGTCATCATGCCTATACATCGTACTCAATCAATTAGCAAGTAGCAAACAAGACACAACTCCTATTCCCTCAAGCTAGGGTTAAACCAAACACTCACCTCGACTTTTACGGCCAAATCAATCCACAACAACCGCCTTCCCTCTCGAATTCGGCTCCAACTCATTCAAATTTATACAATAATGACTTCATAATATCAATATATGTTAAACAAATCAAACTCAATATCTAATTATAGGTTTTCAAGCTTGCTTTCCAAAAATTCCAAAATCGCCCCCTGGCCCGCTTGGTCAAAACACGAGGTTCGGACCAAAATCAAATCCCCCATTCACCCACGAGCCCGAATATATAATTTGTTCTCACATTCGATCCCAAAACGAGGTCTAAATCAAGAAAAATTAAAAAGCCCTAACTCTACCCATTTCCCCCAATTTCTACCCTAAATTACATGTTCTAGGGCTAGGATTCCGATGGATGATGATAAAAATGGAAGAAAACGAGTTAGAGATTACTTACCCAAGAAGTTATGGAGAGAAAATGCTTCACAAGTCGCCCTAGTGCTTTGGAGAAGAAGAAACTTTGGAAATTTTGTAAAAGTCCCGTAGCTACTGTTCTGGAAATTAATTATAACTAGGCGAAAATTTTTTCTATGCGATCGCGGAAGAGGAATTGCGATCGCATAAGGTTATGTCTGTTGTGCACTCCGATCGCGGACATGATGTTGGGATCGCATATAGGAAAAAAAAAGGAAGGCTGGTATTACACAATGCGACCGCGTATGGTAGGATGCGATCGCATATATGCAATCGCGATCACTCTTATGCGATCGAATAGAAGGAATATCTGGGCAACCAACAATAGCTATTTCTGCAATATTTCTAAGTCTAAAACCATTCTGAAACACATCCGAATCATACCCGAGCTCTCGGGGCTCCTAACCGAACACATGAACTAACTCAACAACATCATACAAACTTAACTGTGCGATCAGATCACCAATATAACATCAAAAACAACCAATCAAACCTCAAAATCACAAGTTTTTCCTCAAACTTCATTAACTTTCAAATTTGGAACTTATAGTCCGAAACACGTCAAACGACGTCCAATTTCAACAAAACTTCACAAAAATATCTTAAATCACATATAAGACTTGTACCGGACGACGGAACCAAAATATGGGCCCGATACCAACACGTTCTAATCGATTTTTATTTAAATTTTCCTTAAAAATTTAAGAAAAATAATTTTACTCAAAAATACATTTCTCGGGCTTGGGACCTCGGAATTCGATTCCGGGCATACGCCCGAGTCCCATATTTTTCTACGGACCCTCCGGGACCGTCAAATCACGAGTCCAGGTCCGGTCAGTTTACCTAAAATATTGACCAAAGTCAAACTTATTCTTTTTAATACCAAATTTTAGCATTTTTCACAAAATTTCAGATTTAGGCTTTCTGGCAACGCGCCCGGACGCAAATCGAGGCAACCAAAAATGGGATTTTCAAGGCCTCGGAAGCACGGAATTAATAGGAAAACAGGTACAATACTCAAGTAACGACGAAAATGATCGTGGTATGGAAGTACATCGACTAGAGAATACAACAAGGACTCCACGACTCTCTCTCTCTCTCTCTCTCTCTCTATCTATCTATATATATATATATATATAAGGAATCCTTCAAGTGAAGGGGGCCTTTTTTTTTCCCCTCTCTTCTTCCTCTCTCTCTTCTGCAGCTCTCTTAGAAGAAAGGAGGCAAGTTGATCATCCTCACTATATCATATAAATTGATCATGTTCACTGTATCGTAAAAGAAGAAATGAAAAACATCAATAAGATTAATTGTCCATATTTGATCTTATTCATCGCCTTCTGATTCATTTTTAGATTTGGAGTTTATTACGTTTGACTAAGATTTACCTCTTCATCTTCATTAATTGATTTAATCAAAAAGGTTTCAACATCTTTTGTTAGACAGATAACATTTTCGGCTTTGACATTTCCTTCACACTCAGACTGCAGTAGAACCCTGTTATGCACACATGCAAACCTTCTAATTTTAGGGCACAAGAAGGTAGAAAATCAACATTCTAGTACTGACATCCATGTTAAAGAAAAAAGTGTTAAAAGTATTAACTAACCAAAGAGGGGAAGAACCGAATTTCAGCTTTCTAATCTGGAAAACCAAACCAAAAAAAAAAATGAACTAAAGAGTAGAAAAACCCAATCGAACGGACTGATTAGTACCACTAACTAGAATCCATATCAACAATTCAAGTACTGACATAGACGATTGACATCCATGTAAAAGGAAAACAATGTTAAAAAATGTATTGGATACCCAACAAGTGGAAAAGCCTATTCGATTTGCCTATCTAGAAGACAAAATTGAATAGAGCATATTAAAAAGACTCTTAAGTCAAAAGTTAAAAAGACTATAATGTCCATTTCAAGCTAAACAACCTTTTTACCTTTAATAACACTACTGCCATACTACTAATGTTCAGAATCGTAAAATTAGAACTCTTTCCTAGTAAGTTCGACACTACCAAGACTCACAAAGTTCTCGGAATTGAGCATCTTTACTACCGTCATTAAGTGTGGCACTACCAAGAGTCATAAAGTTAATGGAATTGAGCCTCTTCTACTACCTATCATTATAAGATATTTTAAACTCCAGGCATTAGATATCGTGGATTAAAAAAGCATGTTAAGTGAATCTAAACTACAATGCAAATGTAGAGATAGTGCTATAGTTGTCTCATCTAGGTTCTTGAGGTTGATATAAATCACAGTTTAGATACATATCCACACTTTGATACACACTCTAAGACATAGCAAATTCTTCTTCTGAGATCTAAGGGTTTGCGTGAAATTAAAAAGAGTGGAGATGACAGAGAAAGCTAGAGCAAAAGTCTAGAGAAAGAATGATAAAGAAGCAGAAGTAAAAATGATAGAGATAATAGCAATATTTTCAGCGTTGGGAGGCCAAAATTAGAGGGTGTTTGGCTAAACTTATAAGCTAGTCAAACTGGCTTATAACCACTTTTTGACTTATTTATGCGTTTGATAAAATTAAAAGTGCTTATAAGTTAGTGCTTATAAGCCAAAAATAAGTCAAAAGTCATAAGTTGGTCTCCCCCAACTTATCAAATTTTAGCTTATAAGCACTTTAGGTTTGACCAAAATATTTACTATTCTATCCCTAAAATACTTCTTTTTAAACAAAACTCTTTGTATACCCAATTTTTTAGCTGCTTATTATTAATTTCAGCACTTTTATCCAAACACATAACTGCTTATTTTTTAAATCAGCTTCAGCAGTTAAAAGTGCTTTTCATCACATATGCTTATCAGCTACAAGAAAAATGTTCTTGGGAATTGTCGCAAAATGATTAAGCGTGTCATTTAGCTTGTGGGAGTGTGTCCTCAAAAGACAAATTCCTTATGGTAAATTTTATGGTACACATTTTAGAAATAATAGTGAATTTCACTTAAATACTACTTATATATACGTTTATGGGTTAAATCTATTTTAGGATGAATAGTATATTATTTGAAGAGCTTGGCACACATGACACGGAAGGAACAAAGAACCCTACAGTAAACATTTCATTTCCTTCCTTCTCTTTTGTTCATTTTTCCCCAGTTATCTATTAACAGAATTCTCTTTCTTCTTCTGCCTATCGAAGATACTGTTAGGCTTTTAAATTTAATTCATTATTATTGAGACTGGTATTGGTGTTCATATTGCTACTATATATGCAGTAGAGAAAGTAAATCACTCTGGTGTGCTCTAATAACTCGACCATTGATAACATTAAAACACTTAATTGATGTTAGGGGCTGAGTGTTGGCCCGTTAAGAACTCACATATCCAAAGGATAAAAGTAGCTGAAATGAGGATGTTGAGGTGGATGTGTGGGTACACTAGAAAGGATAAAATTAGGAATGATAGCATTCGAGAGAAGGCGCACGTGGCCCCTATTGATGACAAGATGCGGGAAGCGAGGCTCAGATGGTTCGGTCATGTACAGAGGAGAAGCCTAGATGCTCCAGTAAGGAGGTGTGAGCGGTTGGTCGTGGAAGGCACGAGAAGAGGCAGAGGACAGCCAAAGAAGTAATGGGGAGAGGTGATCAGGCAGGATATGGTGAGGCTTCAGATTTCCGAGGACATGGCACTTGATAGGAAGTTATGGAAGAAGAGTATTTCGGTTATAGGCTAGGAGGTAGTGGACTAGTTCGGTGGGTTTTTGTCTAAGATAGCTAGGGGCAATGTCGAGTTTTACTATTTTCTATTTACGATGTAGGATCGATTTACAAACCATCGTTTCTGCTTTGAACTATTATTATTATTATTTTTTTTTTTCTCCTGCTTTCTATGTTCCTTTTACCGTATGATTTCCGCGGTGAATCTAATACTCTCTTCTTTTGTCTTTTTTGTCTTTTTTATCATATTGAGCCGAGGGTCTTTCGGAAACAGCCTCTCTGCCCTCTTGGGGTAGGGATAAGGTCTGCGTATACACTACCCTCCCCAGACCCCACTTGTGAGATTTTACTGGGTTGTTGTTGTTGTTGTACTTAATTGATGTTAGGGCAGAGCATTTTGTTTGGGTTGTTTCATAACATGGAAAAATAACGACTGTTATATTGCATTTAGCTCAATAGATCTGTGCATTAAAGAATTGATCTGAATCGGAAAAAATAGAAACGGAAAAAGGATGTACTAAGATCGACGCATAGATAGATCATATCAACATAAAGGCAAGAAGGAGGTAAACTAAAAGAAGTTCGTGGGAAGACGGATAATTACATCTAAATTTTTTAATATGTCTGACCGTCTTGAGGGAGAAGAATTACCTTTTTTATTGGGAAAATGCATAAGTACCTCTCACCTAACCCGAATTCTCAACTATATATTTTTTCTTTGCGGGAATTCTATTACCCTCTTAAACTTATTTTAGATGTAATTATTTGCACCCTTAACGCTGCAAGTGGTGAGCTACACACGCTCCCACATGTATATTTAGTATTTTTTATTCTTTCTTCTTTTTCTTATTTCTTATTATTATCATTTTTTTTGTTATTTCATTCTCTTTCTTTTTGTTTTGGTCACCGGCGGCATAAAATGGTGATCGTCGGAATTTTAGGAACACCATTTTTTTCGACGAATTTTTTTTTTTCGGCGACATATTTTTATCACGATTTAAATATATATATATATATATATATATATATATATATATATATATATATATATATATATATATTTCTTGAAAGTGTAATTTATGTGTGGGAGGAAGAGCAAAAGAAATAAAAATAAATATAAGCTGAGAAAACTTTTTGCAATAAAAATTTCAATACATCATTTTTTTTCCGGCGTGGGAAGGTTTTTCGATGATGAATTTTTCCCTTCAAATTTGAGTGTATTTTGCTATGCTTATGAATAGATCTTTTTGAGATTTTAATTTGTGTGTGAAAAGAAAAAATGAAAGAAAAACGGTTAGACAAAGTCACCGGTGAATGAATATCCGCCGGAATTAGAAAAGAAACGAAACAAAAAGTAAAAGAAAAAAGGCAAAGAAAAAGGAAAGGAAGAGGGAAAAAAAGTAAGAAAAAAAATGGTAAAAAAGAATAAAAAATAATCTGAAAATCGTTTTTTCCGAAATACACACACTCTGCCACATCAGCGTTAAAGGTGCAAATAATTCCATTTAAAAGAAGTTTAGGGGGTAATAGGATTCCCGTAAAGAAAAAGTGTGTAGTTGGAAATTCGGGTATAGGTAAGGGAATACTTGTGCATTTTTCCCTTTTTATTCCTTGAATTTTATACATAGTTCCAGATGATTTTGCAACTAATTTGTTTTGAGATTTTTCATTAAGAAAAGCTGAGCCTGCCTCTTGTATTAATAAGGAGGATATTCCATTTTGACCCTTTCTACCGATTAATAAGTAAAAATGCCAACTCAAAAATCAAAAAATTGATGTTGTATGTTCTTTTGTATTTATTGTTTTAGGATTTTTTTTGTCGAGTTATTTAAATAAGATCAACATTCATTATTCTTTAAAAAATGCATGTTTTTGATTAATTTTATTTGATAATTCATGTGAGTTTAAAATTTATGTACTTCTTGATAAAGGGATCACGCGAAACGGGCGTGTCCAAAAATTAGTACAACTGATATCCACGTAAAGAGTGAAAAATGTTAAATAAGGTGTAATCTAACCAAAAGTGGAAACACTGGATCGAATGGAGCTTATAGAGACTGACATTTGCTGAAAAGATAAAGAATGTTAAATAGTGCGAACTGAAACGAGGAGGAATCAAACCAAACCACACCACAAGCAAACTGGTCAAACAGGTAGAGTAAGAACTGAACCGAACCAAATCGCATAACAGGCAAACTGAAAATAAGGGAAGAACAAAACCAAACCGCCACAGGCTACCTGGAAAAAGGAATAACTGAACCAAACGAAAACGCACAAGGGGCTAACTGCTCAAAGGAAGAACCGAACAACAAGCTGACTGAAAAAGGAATAACCGAACCAAACCTCACAACAGGCTAACTGCAAAAAGGATAACTGAACCGAACAACAGGCTAACTGCAAAAAAGGAATTGCCGAACCGAACTAAACCGCATAACAGGCTGACTGCAAAAAGGAATAACCGCACCGAACCAAGCCGCACAACAGGCTAATTACAAAAAGGTGAACGAACGACACAACATGCTTACTGAAAAAAGGTATAACCAAACCAAATTAGAGCGCAAAACAAGCTAGCTGAAAAAGGAATATAACCAAACAACACAACAGGCTAACTGAAAAAAGGAATAATCGAACCAAACTAAACAACACAACAAGCTAAATGGAAAAAGAAATAACCGAACCAAACTAGACAGCAGGCTAACTGGAAAAAGGAATAACCAAATCACAAAACAGGCTAACTAAAAAAAGGAATAACAGAATCAAACCAAACTACAAAACCAAACCAAACTGCACAACAGATTAACTGAAAAAAGGAATAACTGAACTAAACCAAACAGCAGGCTAACTGGAAAAAGGAATAACCGACCCAAACCAAACCACATAATAGGCTAACTAAAAAAATAATAACCAAATCAAATCAAACCGCACAACCGAACCGAACCGCACAACAGGCTACCTAAAAAAGAAAAATTGAATCAAACAGCACCACAATTGACCACAAGTTAACTGAAAAGAGGAAGAATCGAACCAAGCCTCACCACAAGGTTCAACAACAATAACAACAACAACCCAGTATAATCCCACTTAGTGGGGTTTGGGGAGAGTAGTGTGTACGCAGACTAAACCCTACCCTGATATAGAGAAGCTGTTTCCAAATAAACTCTTAGCATCCTTCCCTCCAAGAACTTCCACCTTGCTCTTGGGGAGATTCGAACTCACAACCTCTTAATTGAAAGTGGAGGTTGCTTACCATCAGAACAACCAAAGGATTCCCAATCTAGAAAACAACGTCGAAAGAACAATCAAAAAAAAGGAAAAAAATGTAACCGACTGAGAAATGCCCTTCCTAAAATTAGAAACAAGGACTGGCATGGCCAGCTGACATCTATGTAGAAGAGAGAAAAAGAATGCTAGCAACACATTCTGAAAAGAGGAAGAACTGAACTGAATTTATCTAATTCGGTTACCAGGAGCCGAACCGAATTAGGCTGCTCGAGATCAAATTGCAGTTTTCCAAAAGAAAAACCGAACCGAATTATCACCTTTGAACCGAGTTCAAAAGAATCAAACTGAACCGACTGATCCATGCCCCAACTAAGAATTCAATTCAACATTTTGGTACTGTCATAGACGGATATCCAGTAAAAGAAAAAGTTGAAGGCATTGGCAAAACAATGCTTCCAGTATTGACGCAGACGACTGACATCCATGCAAAAGAAGAAAAAAAAATTGACTAAGGGTAAAGAGGAAGAACGAACCAAACTAGAAACAAATGCCGGTTCGGTCAAGGTTTACTGAAAACAAAACCGATAGAAAATCAAAAGAACCAAACCAAATATCAACCGAAAAGTTAAAAAACAGAAAACGAACGACTGATGAGTAGTCCAATCTAGAATTTAAATCAGCCATTGCAGCAAAGGAAATGCTGGATTGAAGCTCAAGCTTGATCTGGAGTGAAGCTTGAAAATTGAGGGCTCTCTGCTCTGAAAGTGACAGAGAAGTAGAGGAATGAGTTGTCAGGCTGAATGTGATTCTCGTTTAATTAGCCATGTTCAGTTACCGCTTCTGCAGTGTAATTATATACAAAATTCATCGTTACTCACTGTCGAAGACTAGGCTCTTCGTTCAGCACTGTCGAAGACTAGGCTCTTCGTTCAGCCCAATATAACATGGAAATGAATAGATTACTGGTTAGCAGCGTAGGACTGAAAAGGGAGCCCACTACAACGTCCAGTCTAGTTGAAATATAACCGGGTTTATAGAACAAGAAAATTTTTGCACATCTATACACTATTGTAAATTTAATTATTTTTTATACAAGTTTTAATTTAATTATTTTTTATATACAAATTTACCAATTATATAAACTTTAGTAATTAAATAAATATCCCTTTATATTAGAAATCAATTATTTCCCATCCTTATTCTCTCTTCCTCATGCTCTCTCTCCGTCTCTCTCTCCCGCGCTCTCTCTCTCTATGTCTCTCTATCTCTCAATCCCTAATTCCAATAATGTAGAGCAAAGGAAAAAAGAGTAGCAACTCCACCATTGACAGCCATTAAAAAGCATTGAAGCTTTAAATTCGAATTTGGGTTTTCAAAAAATATTATTTATTTGTATTGGGAGTTATTGCAAACAATTGAAAATTCTCTCTATCTCTCAATCTATAATTCCAGTGATGTAAAGCAAGGGAAGAGAGATCAGCAATTTCACCATTGATAGTCATTAAAAAGTTTAAAGCTTTGAATTCGAATTTGGGTTTTCAAAAACCATTATTTGCTTGGATTGATTTGAAGTTTATATCTCAATTTTGAGGGTGTTTTGGTGAAGATTAGACTTGATTTTGGCTGAATTTCAGATTGAGACTCGAAGAAAAAGAAGACATGACATACATTATACTTATGAAATTGTAGTAAAATTGAAGAAAAATTATATTATGTTTTGTATATATATATATTTCAAATATTATATGAAAGTTAAATAATATTGTATAAAAATTGTATTTAAGTTGTATGATATTATAGTTGTTTATAAATGGGTAGAATAATGTATGAAAATTGTAAATAAGTTGTGTAATATAAATTAGTTGTATGAAATTTATTTTTACTATATATAAATCAGATACAAAATATACAAAAGACATTGTATAAAAAAATATTTAAATGGTATGATATTGTAATTGTAGTATATAACTGGGTAGAGCGCAACAATTCAATTGAGGGTTATTATAGTTACTAAGTTTTTTATGTTCATAAATAGAGCGCATCAATTCAACTGGGCACCTATTAATTCTTCGATTTAAATGTTTCTGCATCTGAAGCAAAGGAAGTGAATAAGACTAAATAATATCCAGATAATCTATATTATAAATAAGGAGTGTTCGCGCTAGATCTATGCGATCGATTTATATGCTATGCCCAAGAAAATGCAAATTGTTATACATTATTAATGTGTAGAAGTAAGCTTATTAAAAGGAGGAGTGTGAGGTGTTGGAAAACAGGTAGAAACAGCGGAAGCAAATAGCCAGGATCACTTGCATGTAATATAGACAACACATAATCACAGATTTTAATCAATCATAAGATCGATATTTATCTCTTGAAGCATGACAGCGATCGCGAAAAGAGCCTCCAAGCAAGAGCGAAAACGTCCACAAATCATCTTCCAATTCCACAGTCTTCTGTTGTGTGACTCGAATAATGACCGTAATAAGCGAAACTCATGTGGGCGAGTTTCTCCTAGGAAAACTGTATAGTAAAACCATAGCCTCCTTATGGAATAAGACCTCTTTATATAGCCACATGTTTTAGTGTTTAAAGCCTTTTCCTAAACATGTTGGGTCTTACTTTTCCACCAAGAAATATAATTCCATTTAGTCACAGCAGGGACCATGGTATTTAATTAACGAGGTTTTCTATTATGGACTTAATTCGAAATATCCGAATTAATACTACCATAATAAATTACGAATTATTCACTAAAAATTCGTAACTGCACTCCTCAGTTCAATTTTAAAATTCTTCCATTAAATATTATTTAACTACCCATGTTAAGATTCAGATACTAATAGAATAAATTAATTTACTGGCAGTTTAATTCATTGATTATTTTCTTTAGACCTTCGCTTAACTTATTTCATGTGACAGATATAAAATCCACCTGCAGTGTTTAAACATGAAAACTTATAAGCTTTCATAAAGATGTATCATCAATCTCTAGACGGAGACATGGATTCCATCAACTAATTATTACTTCGTCAATGTATATCATCATTATCCAATTTACCAGGCATATTGACCCACAAAAGAATCTTGCCTTTTAGTAAATCAAAACAATAAACAATATACACAACTAATAATAATTATATCAAGTTAAGAGTATAAGTACATTCAATGACTAGAGAATTTATTTTATTAAGATAGTATAAAATACTTATCTCTACTTGGTCCGTTCAATACATACAAAATGTACTAGTACAAGAAGTCGGAATTAAACAATTCTCATAATCAAGATAAATTATATTTAATCACGTGATACAATCATTCCTGATGGTTTGTCCAATTCCATCATTAGATTGTGAACATGATCTTTATACTTATTAGAACCGATGATTTAATCTTCCGTGTATAAGCTAAACTCTATACACTAAATCATCTAATATATAAGTAACGGACACAAACGATGATATGGCCTATTTAAAACTTTGTTAAACTTAAATAATTTCACGACCTGAATTTTTTACCCTCGGGAGTCGTGATGGCACCTACTTGTGGAAGCTAGGCAAGCCAAAATTGCTTATTTTTTTCTTCATTAATATACAAATCCTTTTAACGATTCTTCGACAATAATATATAAATAATGAAATTCAACAATGATAAGCGAAAATCTTAGCATTAAATAAAACTGAATAGCAAAGCGGAAAGTTCAACAAATCCTCTACCCAAGACTGGTGTCACTGTACTCACGAACTGCTAAGAATACTAAATACAACGTCTGAAAGGAAACATAAACTATTTTTCTCGAACATAATGAGATAATAGACTAAAAGAGAGGATTAGGGAGACGCCAGGCTTGTGAACGCCTGCAAGGCTACCTCGGATCTCACTGGATTGAAGGCCTGCTCCCGCACTAATGCTGCTGCTGCTGCTCGAAATCTGGATCTGTGTAAAATAGCACAGAGTGTATTATCAGTACAACCGACCCGGCGAAGTGTCGAGCTTAACCCCGGTGAAGTAGTGACGAGGTTAGACCAGACTACCACATAAACCTGTTCAGTTTCATATATATATACTGTGGGGAGTATAAAAATTTCCAAATAAGAGTCGTCGAGTAACAAAGAAAAATAACACAACTCAATAGTATGTAATGAAACAGAAATCAACAAGTGCACGACATCACCATTCGTGCTTTTACTCTCATTCCTCACATATATCAATAGAATCGGCACGGAATGGTACATCGTGCGGCACGACATCATCCTTCGTGATTTAACACTCTTCCTCACCCAAACAACAATCACAAACAAGGGCAAGAGAATAAATAAACAATGATGGAAACCCCGGCAAAGGAATACAAGCAAACAATTAAAAACTCGGCAAGGGCACAACATCAATAATCAACAACGTCCCGGCAAGGGAATAAATCATTACCTCTTTCTCTTCCTTTCA
>MU790041.1:0-42413 GCA_026770625.1 Nicotiana glauca
TTGTGAGAAGTGATTAGGGTTTGGGGGTTGGGTTGAATTAAAAAGGTAAGGGCAAACGTGGACCGTTGATTAAAACAATCAACGGCCACGATTTA
The DNA here is from genome assembly GCA_026770625.1 of Nicotiana glauca. Taxonomy (NCBI): domain Eukaryota; kingdom Viridiplantae; phylum Streptophyta; class Magnoliopsida; order Solanales; family Solanaceae; genus Nicotiana; species Nicotiana glauca. The sequence continues at coordinate 96 of MU790041.1, forward strand.
AAATGGAGTTCGGGCGGGTTCATTTTAATCGATTCTGGGTCGGGCAGGAAACGAAATTGGGTCGTTCAATTAAGGGGTTGGATTGGGGTGCAAATTAGTCTATAATTGAAAGTAAAATGGGCTACAATTGAAATAGCCACTTTTCCCATTTTGAATTTATAAAAATAATAAAAGCTGTTTAAAATTAAGATTAAAAATACAGCTTTAATAAAAAATATGTAAGTGTTAATTTAAAAATATTGAAAATGATTTTGTGATTAAAAATGCTATTGAATCGAGAAATAGGCTAAAATTGCAATTTCATGCAATTTTAGTTTAAAAATACCAAATGGACTTGTAAAATTATGTAAAAANAAGTATTTTGAGTATACAAATACATAGGAAAAAATTGGGTATCAACACATGTAACAAAATCAAAACTAAAAAGCTCAAAAACAAATATAAATGCAAAGCTAGACCTAAAGGGCAAACCTAGGCTGAATTGCTGATCAATTAACATAATTAGCCCGGAAACTAACTCAATTATTAGAGCGACCTAATTAGACTAAGTGATTAAACTGAACAGAAATATTAAACAAAAATTAATCTAACTAATCTAACATTTAACTCTAAACACCTAGAAATCTCACTGAATAAAAATAAAACCATAATAATAAGAAATACTGAAAATAGAGAATAAAAGACGAACTGACTGATTCCAGCATCCGACTTGACTGAGCTTTGAATTGATCTTCAAATGATATTATGTGTTTGTTCTTACTAAGAACAAACACATAATATGATTTTAAATCAACCAAACACCGGCTGGAAATTCAAGAGACCTTGACAGCAAACCCTAGATCTGAAATTCATGGAGTTTGGCTTAGATTTGAAAGAATTTGGTTTGGGTTCTGGAATGAGGAAGTCGAGGAGGTTGTAGGATGTAAGTTTGGTTGGATTTGGATGAGTTGAGGTTTTGGCCGCATTTTCGATTGAAGATTCGAAGAGATTAGTTACGATTCGAAAGAAATGATTTTGGGGGTTAGAAAGAGGAGGGAATGGGGAGCTTGTGGTAAAATTTTGAGGTCGTTTGGGGCTTCACCGCTGCCGCCGGTGGAGGCACAGCGGAGAAGGTGGCCGGCGGTGGTGCTACAGGGTTAGGGTTTGTACGAAGATAGAGGGGGGGATTGTCTCTAGAATTGTAAGGAGGTTATTACAATTTCATGTAATTTCTTGAATGAGTGTGGACCGTCCGATCACGGGGGATGGATGGATGATATTAATTGTAGCCAAAACGACGTCGTTTTGCTGAAGGGGGGCTGGACGGGGTAAGGATGTGGGTTTGGGCTGGTTTTGGTCCGAGTTGTGAAGGGTTTTTGGTGATTTTTGGTTCGGATGGCACGAAATTGGCCCAAACATTTGCCAACCCATGCTTTTTATTTCATTTTCTATTTGTTTTCTTCTTTTCTTTTATTTTCTGCTTTATTTATTTATTATTTTTCCTTGAGTTTTCTGATTTTATTAAATGTAACATCAAACTAAAGACCCAAATTAAATCTAAGATCATACTAATTAACTAATTCCTAATTCAATAATGTAAAGTGTAAAATTTAAAATTGTGAAAAGACTATTTTTGTTATTTTTCTCTTATTTTAGTAATATTAATTGACTAAAAATATAAAAATCGAATTCTAAATGCAAATGTACTATTTTTGTACTTTTTATGAATTATAGCAATTAAAATGCACACAAAAATACAAACAGGACACAAAATCATGCAATTAATTCCTAAAAATTTCAAATAATAAAATAAAAATTCTAATTCTAATGAATTTATAGGAGTAATTTAAACGTGGCAAAAATCACGTGCTCACAGCTGCCCCTCTTTGCTCGAAGACACGTAGGGTTTTCGGGCAAAGATAAATGAGCACCATGAAGGATTTTTGCTTGCTTAGCACTCCATGAGAAGCATTTTGAAAAACCGTCTGACCGAAACCTGCTTCAAAGGTTGCCTACATATCCTTGGCTATAAAGGAATCAGGTCAGTGTAGTTCTGGAAGGTTTGGTAGCTGGGACTACCAGGGGCTGTGAATTTCACTACTGTTGTTGCTGCTACTGCTTGTTGACCTCCTTATTACACCAAAATGAAAATCAAAGCCAAGCTAACTATGCCTATCAACTATGAGTTACAAGATTCCTATCTATAATTTTCTTGAAACTTGATCTTGAGTCTTAGCTGATTTTGCTGTGGACCCAGATCTGAATCTTGATGCTCGTAAGTTATAGGTGTTTACTTCGTCATGCAGCATTAGGTCAAAATAGGATCAGCGGAGCTTGTGACTTAAATCAGGTTTTGAGCGATCCGCACCCTTACTTGCTTCACATCTTAGTTCATTTCTTTTTGTTCTTTTCTTCTTTTCTTGATTCTGAATTGAGACTCATTTCATCGGTCATCTCGCACCCTGTGTCTTGAGATCGACCTACATAAGATACAAAAACAAACAAACAAACGAACGAAATTTTCTGCCCCAGTTTTCACTAGGAAAATTTCGTGAGTTAGTTGTGACACATATCTAAGCAATCAAATTAGGATTGTGTAGGGAGATCCTCGATTTTTGGCCAGGATTTGGGAAGAAAAAGCTCCTCGGTTTTTTGGCCGGGAGACCCTCAGTTTTTTGGCAGGGATTTGGAAAGAAAAAGCTCCTCGATTTTTGGCCGGGACATCCTCAGTTTTTTGGCCGGGATTTGGAAAGAAAAAGCTCCTCGGTTTTTTGGCCGGGAGATCCTCCGTTTTTTGTCCTGGATTTGAAAAGAAAAAATCTCCTCGATTTTTGGCCGGGAGATCCTCAATTTTTTGGCCGGGATTTGGAAAGAAAAGGCTCCTCGGTTTTTTGGCCGGGAGATCCTCGATTTTTTGGCCAGGATTTGGAAAGAAAAAGCTCCTCCATTTTTTGGCAGGGAGATCCTCGGTTTTTTGGCCGGGATTTGGAAAGAAAAAGCTCCTCGATTTTTTGGTCAGGAGATCCTCGGTTTTTCGGCCGGGATTTGGAAAGAAAAAGCCCCTCGATTTTTTGGCCGGGAAATCTTCGATTTTTGGCCGGGAGATCCTCGGTTTTTTGGCCGGCATTTGGAAAGAAAAAGCTCCTCGGTTTTTTTGGCCGGGAGATCCTCGGTTTTTTGCCGGGATTTGGAAAGAAAAAGCTCCTCGGCTTTTTGCTTGGGAGATCCTCGATTTTTTGGCCGAGATTTGGAAAGAAAAAGCTCCTCTATTTTTTGGCCGGGAGATCCTCGGTTTTTTGGCCGGGATTTGGAAAGAAAAAGCTCCTCGGTTTTTTGGCCGGGAGATCCTCGATTTTTTTGGCCGGGATTTGGAAAGAAAAAGATCCTCGATTTTTTGGCCGGGAGATCCTTGGTTTTTTGGCCGGGATTTGGAAAGAAAAAGCTCCTCGATTTTTTGGCAGGGAGATCCTCAATTTTTGGCCGGGATTAGGAAAGAAAAAGCTCCTCGGTTTTTTTGCCGGGAGATCCTCGATTTTTTGGCCTGCAGGAAAACAGTGACCATCTCCACCTTGGGCCTGCAGGAAAACAGTGACCATCTCCACCTCATCCATTGGAGGCTTCACCCTTGACGCCTATTCACACCACTTAATTGCGTATTCGCGGAAACTCTCTGGGGGTTTTTTTCTTTAGATTCGCCACAGAATTTATGTCTGGCGCAATGTCTATATTGTACTGAAATTGTCGAACAAAATCTCGGGCCAGATCATCCAATATATGCCAATGCGTGACATCCTAATCCATATACCACTCTGAAGCGATACCAATTAAGCTTTCCCTGAAATATACCATCAATAATTCTTCTTTGCCGCCGGCACCCCGTAACTGATTGCAGTACTTTTTCAGGTGAGCGATGCGGTCGCCGTACCCATCATACTTTTCAAATTTTGGTGTTTTGAATCCTGATGGAAAGTGTACATGCGGGAACATACACAAGTCTGTATAGGAGACGCTCTTCTGCCCGCTCAAGCCTTGCATATTTTTCAAGCATTGCTCGAGGCTTCTCATTCTCTTTGCCATCTCGTCCTGCTCTGGGGCTTTGGGGGTTTTATCCTACCTCGGCATAAGCTCATATGGTGGCTGAGGGTAGGTGTACTGAAGATAATGAGGAAGATCAGCCTAAAAGACGAGATTCTGGAATGTGAAGATCGAGGGGTCAAAAGCATGCTTTGGTAGTGATGGTTGTGTTTTTGCAGACAATGGTGGAGCTGTGAAGATATTGGGAGCAATTCCAGACGGGAACACCTGGGGGTGAGCCTCATAGGGTGTTCCGAAGAAGTTAGCAGTCATAGTAGGTTGCCCAGAGGAATATTCAGGCGGCTGATAGGGACAGTGGCAGCACCTCCAGATCTAGGGAATAACTTCAGGAATTCGGGGATAGTGCTTGGAGGTTCCTTTCCGTTGTTCCAAGCATCCCACATTTCCATCAATCGCAGGCGCAGGATCCGATTTTCTTCAGCTGTAAGGGATTCAGAGGCCGGGATCCCAGAGATTGGGCTGTCTTCGGGTATGGGGATTGCAGGCAGGGTCATTTCAGATGACATCTTTGTTTTTCCTTTGGATCTGATGAAGTATCGATGCGAGGCCAGTTTACCACAAATCAACCACGGTTTCTAAAATACTCAGCTGGAATGACAGCAACAACGGTTAATGTGAAACAAGTAATAGATAGGTAACTATATATTGGAGTGTGATGCACCTATATAGTTAAATGAATATCTACATGTCTGCTTCGGTCACATGCGTCATCCTGGCTTTTTCTCTTATTCCTTTTCTCTTTTCTTTTCTCTTTTTGTTATGTTTTTCTCTCATTTATTTTTGTTTTTTTTTTCTCTTTTCATTTTCTGCTTTTTCTTTTCTTTGGCCGTGGTTTTTCTCTCAATGCCTTATTTTCTTCCTTTGTGTTTCTTTTCTCTCTTGTTTTTTTTTTTGCCTTTTATTTATTTCCTCGTATTTCTCTTTTTTCTATTTTTCCTACGATTACGGTCGAATCTTATATAGATTGCCTACGTATCATGACCCCGCATGAATCAGACCAAGCGTAGTTCTTGAAAATAAATGCAAAAATAAGAAAATAATTTTTGGAAATTTTCAATTTTTCATTAATAACAACTGCGGTTACAAAAGCTACTAGACTATTTGTTTTTCTTTTCTTGAAAAGGAAATTACAAAAATAGACTCAAAAACAAAAATACAGACTCGATTAACTAAGAATACATCAATGTTTCAAATCCTGGGGCTCGCGGGGCATCATTCGGCATCGCCGCGGGCCTGCGTGCAAGACCCCTTTGCAACTGATCTAAATCATTCATGACCTGGCGAACAAATATCAACACTGAGGCAAAGGACGTGGTACGACCCATTCGATCACCGGCCTGACACTTCATGACAATATAATGGGCAATGTTTCTGATCCTTTCCCTGATTCGGCCTTTTTCTTGGAGGAGTCAGCTTATTTGTTGGGTATGAGCCTCTAGCACATGAGAGTCCTGGAAGTGCAGGTCTTGTAGCAATTTTATATCCTTTTCCATCTCGGCAATTAACCCATGGCACTGGTCCCTCTTGGCTTGGAATTTTTTATCCCGCTGGGCTATCTTTTCTTCCATAGTATTCATTTTTATCTTCATTTTGCCAATGGTCCTCTCATAGTTTCTCCTCATTTGTTGCACAAATTGGGCTCTTTCTTCAGTCTTCTTAGCCCACTGGGCCCGAAGCCTTGTCATTTTTCCCTCGGATTTTTCTAATTCTTCTTGGCAGTCCGAGATTTGTCTCTTTAACCCTTTGATCAACCTTTCATCAAATAGACTTCTTTCTTGGTTCCTGGCATATATTTTCATTTGCTTAATTTGGGCTTTGAGTGCTTCGTTCTCCTGAGCTAATTTCTTTTATCACCCTCGTCGGCTACAACCTATACACTCTTGTCAAATTGGAGGTCCCGGACCTGTTGCTCCAATTGTCCTATTCTAGCTCGGTACTCTTTTTCCTTTGCTTGCCAATCCCATTGAACCTAGACCCCATCGGTAAATTGTTGCATATGCGGTCTTTTAGCGGCTCTCTGTGGGATTTGAAATCTTTTGCCAAACCACGTCAGCTACTTGGGATCTACCTCGCCTCTAGCTTGGTCCTGTATTATGGTTTTAGGATCGAGGAACCAGCACTCATTCCATATCTTTCGGATTCTGCCTTCAGGAAATGCAGCCTTCGAGCCTAACTCAATGACTTGCCCACTCAGTTCTTCATCATTGTGCACTGTCTGGAATCTTCCAAGTTGCCGCAAAACCCGGTAAGGAGCGTAAGGCTATATACTTTGAATACCCATCAAAAGAATATAGGGGACCTCTGTTGATGTGTATACAGCTTCAGTATCAGGAAGCCACCCATAAGCCCATTCAACATTATCTGCGGTCAGGGATCTTAAGCATGACGACCAAGCCTCAGTACCCTCAGGGAACTCAATACCTCCCAAATTCTGCAATACAACTCAACCCAGTTAAACCGTAGTTCATATAGCTAATGCGGTAACAGAGGTGTTCCTGCATCCATAACTGTAAGAGCAAATTGCAACCTTGAAAGAATTTCACGCCTTCCCAACATTTGGTCAAAGCTCGGTACATTTTTGCTATGATCAGAGGAACCACTGTGCTAGTAGGTGTTTTCATGGCAACATCTAGCATCCCTACCAGACCGAGGTCTAAGTGACCATCTTTTCTCGGACAAACCACCACTCCCAGAAAGGCTACCATAAAGGCTAATCCCCGTCGGGCTTCCCATTTGTCTTTATTTCCGGCATGTGTCAAACCGGTGTTGGGTTCCTCGAAACCTTTTGGGTTGCCATACCGGTGATATAGGAAATGCAATGTACAGAACCCTTCTTCCAGATGTGGTTCTTGAATATCCCGGCTGATGTTCAACAAATCTAAAAACCTATGAAGGGTTACCGGTCGTAGGGCCAGTGGGTATCTACCTCGAAGGTTCCCGTTGAGACCCGCGTATCCCGCAATCTCCTCTAATGTAGGTATGAGTTCAAAATCTGAAAACCAGAATACATTACGGGTCGGGTCCCAAAATGGTATTTGTGCCTCAATGATATCCTTCCTCTGTTTGATGTTCAGTAAATCAACTAGACCGCCCAAAATCTTGACCACAGTCTCTCTGCTTCCTTTTCCTAGACCATGCCACCACATATGGAGTTTCAAAGGGATCTCACTCAGAACTGAGAAGGTTTCGATGTTACTTGAAGTCATCCTTCACATTTATTTAAAAGGGAATTTCAATGACTTATTTTGAAAACTGGCTATTTTTGCAAAATCCTTTATTTAGAAAGACACGGACTTGGTTTTGCGAATACGGCCTTTCAGCACTTCTGGGAGGAATATTTTAAGGTTGTGCCCGCAAACCATTTAAAATGACTCAGGGTGGCTGTTCATGCGAAAAATGGCCTTCCGACGTCCTTTTGGGACATTCGGCTTATTTTAAGCAAGAATGGCATCACCCGACTTATTTATGACAAAAATTAAAGTTTTGACATTTTTTGGGCTATTTTTGCAAAAGAGAGGTTGGACCCGATGAGGGTTGCCTACATATCTCACATCCGGTGAGAATCAAACCTGCGTAGTTCGGGCAGATTTTCCAAAATCAAAACTATTTTGAACAACAATTTTCTTCCTATTTTTCTTCCTATTTTTCTCTTTTTCTTTTCACTTTTCAAAAATCCGGCAGCATTTCGGTACTATTTTGGCATTGGTTTTTCAAAAAAAACGGTTATCCTCACTGAGTCTTAACACTGATATTTTTCTCAATTTTCTCTAATTATATACAAGCCGGTCAACATGCAAAGCCGAGCAAATAAATGCGCAAGTAGCACGTAAGATGCATCAGGATGGTCATTTTATTTCAGGTCACCTTTCCTAGACGGACCCAACCCCTATGTTGAGTCCCATAAGTCAAGTGCACATGAGGCAAACAAACGTCCTACTAGGGATCCGGCATGAGTTTTTGTTCTTCTAGGTTTAAACCCTAGGTTTATTGATCTAGACCTGGCTTACCCGAGCAGACAACTCGAGCCGAGGGGGAGGCAACGTACCGGGGATACAGAAGCTCTGCCGGCTTAGTAACTTATCCAACCTCGTTCTAAATTAGGAAAGACTCTAAACAGAAGAGAAGCTACACGAAGTGCACCCTTCTCCATGATGTAGAAGACTCAGAGAGAGGAAGGGATTCGCGACAGTTTATATATACAATTTCAACAAATATCAAAGCGGTAAAACATTTAGCACATATAGCATGGAACATGTAGAAAAATCAGATAAAGCCAAATATAACAATTAAACTAAGCTCGAATTCTTGAACCCTCAACCGGAATTCTGGGTTCGGATCCCCAGCAGAGTCGCCAGAGCTATCACACCTCCTTTTTTATACACTTATCCCAAAGGATAAATGTATAAGGGAGTTTTTCCATTTAAAGTGACATTATTTGAAATGGGATTATATTTATTTTTAGAGTAGCCACTTGGGATAGGATTGGATTTTGGTGTCCCAAGTCACTGGTTTAATTTAAATTCCGAATCGAGGAAAATTGTTATCTTACCAATTGGAGTCTGCGAACCAGAAATTCTGTATAAGGAATTCTGTTGACCCGAGGGAAGGTGTTAGGCACCCCCGGATCCCGTGGTTCTAGCACGGTTGCTTAAACTATTATAAATGGCTAAAATCTAATTTTTTTTACTCATGCTCCAACCTATAGTGCAATTTTATAATTATTTATCTCTTTTTAATTATTTTTTACGAAAGTGAATGTCATTTAAAAACGTATTTTCGGATCACGTCACATGAAATGCACCCGGATCCTCAACACATTCTTATTCAACGTCTTGGGATTTGGATTTGGGTCGCATGAAATGCACACCCGAATTTAGGAAGGTGAAATTATTAAAAAATGCACCTAAAGTGAATAACGCGTTATTAACTTTGGGGAAGGCCGTGAAATTCGCTAAACGGTCCATCCCGAATTCTAAATATGTTTTATATAACCATTTGTCGAGGGCCCCGCAATTTATTTGTTTTGTTTAGCGAGGCTCATCTCGTTTTATTATTAAAAGGCAATCCTAAAGCAATCTATAATTTGCTATTTATTATTTGTCTCTAAAAAGGTCTAATTAATTTACATTTACAAATTCGGGCCTCGAATTCAAGTCTGAATTCAAACAAAAGGGAAGACCCTCTTAATTTGAATCTGCCACCTAACCTGAAAACCCAAATTTATATTTGCAAATTAATCCTCGTGTTCCTAGTACGATTTTAATGACCTTTAGCATTTGTTTTGGGCCTTGAAACTTTGGCCCTGGTCTATACATGAATCCGAATAAAACAGATCATATTTAACCATTTCAACAAATTGACTTTGTACATAGAATGAACATATTTTGCAATCAACTGGGAGGTAATGGAATTCGCACAAGTCAATGATATTAACTCCATAATCACTTTCATTTTTCCAATGTGTTAAGCTAATAATGGAAAGAGTAGGGATTAAATATTTGCTTCAAATCAGCAAAACCAATTTCTCACATTAAACTTATGGAACCAAAACAGCACATTATTTAAGTTGTGTAAATGACTAAAGGAAATCGTGGTTAATTATACACATTACTAACCAAATATGGAGAATGAGATTTTGGTTTATCAAGAACGCAAATGAATACCAACAGGAGACATTAAATTATCTCTTCACATTTAGAAAATAACAACCACTAATTCGAACTAAAATCTAACTGGATAGCAAAACATTAGGCTCAATAAAAATTCTAATCACAATTCTAGTTGAAAACATGGCTCCTATTTATACCTACAGCAGTTGCAACACTTGCATTAACAAATTCTCAAGTTTCGTTCTAAACCAAGCACCAAAACTATATTGAATATGATTCTAATCTATGCTGAAAATTTATACAAACAGAATGTATATGTTTAATAGTCCAATACAAGTTTTCACAACGTATTGATTAGATAAGGGCTAACATGAATTATAGCATCATAATTCTAATAATCCTTAGCCTAGCACATATAGAGAAATAATAACACTACTACATCTAACTAGATACAGTACGAAACTACATTAAAGGAGCAAATTGTCAATTGTTTCATTTCATTTCCAATGCTTGAAGGTTACAAGAGATGTACCTGGATTTTCAAACAAAGTGAAAAGAAAGATTGGGTCAGTTACGCAACAGCAGTGTACAGCAGCACAATCAGCAGTAAATAGCTCACACAAGGCTAATTTTAACTCAAATCAAGCCACAACACCCAAGGATGGAAGGTAGAAGAGTACAGTAACAAAGATGACACAAAAACCACTAGTTTTCACTTGAATTTAGTTGAAATTGAGCCAGAAATACTCAGATTGCTTCAGCTATCAAACCGTAAGCTAGACCATGTAACTCAACAAACTAAAATTGGAATTGACCTAAGGTTTTCATGGGAAAGTATTTTTTGGGGATTTTCTGAGAGTTTTTATTGTTTTTGGTTTTTTTTTTCTACAGAATTTTAAGATCTAAAGGAAGTGTTAGAATTGTAAAACTCCAGATTTGGCCCTCTTCAAATTTTGAAATTCAAGCTTGAAATTAAAACTTGAAGGAAGGATTTTGAGGGGGGATTAGGGCTGGATAGTTTTTTGGAATTTTCAGGCTTCTAAACTTGTTAATAAAGGCATTGGGGCTGCCTTTTATAGGCAAGAAATGGGGCAGAATGTTCTAGAAGGGTTTTACTCATTTTTTCCCCTTTTTATTTTTAGAAATTACTTATTAATCCTAAAATTATAGCTTGTTGCCCAAGTTACTGCATTAAGAATGCAAAAACTTACACTAACGCCCCCTTCTAGAAGGCCCTAGGGTGTTCTAACTTTGTTTTCTACCTTTGGAATGCCTATACTACCCGTACTTGAGTTCTAAAATTACCATGTCTTAACAAACTAGCCCTTTCCCATGCCCAAATTACCCTTGAACTTAAACTAAAATTACTAATCTAATATAGCTATAACCAAACAGTTTCCTAAGCTTTAAATTGTCAATTGTTAAAAAACAATCCAAATTCAAACTCCTATTGAACTCTTAATTGAACCAAATTAGCAACCAATGATCAACATAACACATTTAAATGATGCACATTATACCAAACCGAATTAAATTATCAGAGGAAAGAAAAACTAACACACTCTCACTCATCAGAATTAATAACCAATGAACAAAATTATAAAAGAACAGAATAAGACAGCAAAAATCATCTAACAACATGCAATAAAATCAAAACTAAAAATCTAAAAAACAAATATAAATGCAAATCTAGACCTAAAGGGAAAACCTAGGTTGAATTGTTGATCAATTAACACAAATAGGTCGGAAACTAACTCAATTATTAGAGTGACCTAATTAGGCTAAGCGATTAAACCAAACAGAAATATTAAACATAAATTAATCTAACTAATCTAACATTTAACTCTAAAAACCTAGAAATCGCACTGAATAAAAATAAAAACATAATAATAAGAACTACTGAAAACATAGAATAAAAGACAAACTCACTTATTCGAGCATCCGACTTGACTGAGCTTGGAATTGATCTTCAAATGATATTATGTGTTTGTTCTTACTAAGAACAAACACATAATATGATTTTAAATCTTTCAAACACTGGCCGAAAATTCAAGAAACCTTGACAGCAAACCCTAGATCTGAAATTCATGGAGTTTGGCTTAGATTTGAAAGATTTTGGTTTGGGTTCTGGAATGAGGAAGTCGAGGAGGTTGTAGGATGTAAGTTTGGTTGGATTTGGATGAGTTGAGGTTTTGGCCAGATTTTTGATTGAAGATTCGAAGAGATTGGTTGCGATTCGAAAGAAATGGTTTTGGGGGTTGGAAAGAGGAGGGAACGGGGAGCTTGTCGTTTGGGGCTTCACCGCCGCCGCCGGCAATTTTTGGCGGCCGGCGGAGGCACGGCGGAGAAGGTGGCCGGCGGTGGTGCTACAGAGTTAGGGTTTGTACGAGGATGAAGGGGGGTTTGTCTCTAGAATTGTATGGAGGTTATTATAATTGTATGTAATTTCTTGAATTAATATGGACCGTCCGATCATGGGAGATGGATGGATGAGATTAGCTGTAGCCAAAACGATATCGTTTTGCTGAAGGGGGGGCTGGACCGGGTAAGGGTGTGGGTTTGGGTTGGTTTTGGTCCGAGTTGTGAAGGGTTTTTGGTGATTTTTGGTTTGGGCTGCACAAAATTGGCCCAAACATTTGCCAACCCATGCTTTTTATTTCATTTTCCATTTGTTTTCTTCTTCTCTTTTATTTTGTGCTTTATTTATTTATTATTTTTCCTTGAGTTTTCTGATTTTATTAAATGTAACATCAAACTAAAGACCCAAATTAAATCTAAATCATACTAATTAACTGATTCCTAATTCGAAAATGTAAAGTGTAAAATTTAAAATTGTGAAAAGACTATTTTTGTTATTTTTCTCTTATTTTAGTAATATTAATTGACTAAAAATATAAAATCGAATTCTAAATGCAAATGTACTATTTTTGTATTTTTTAATGAATTATAGCAACTAAAATGCACATAAAAATGCAAACAAAACACAAAATCATGCAATTAATTCCTAAAAATTTCAAATAATAAAAGAAAAATTCTAATTCTAATGAATTTATAGGAGTAATTTAAACGTGGCAAAAATCACGTGCTCACAACCACTATAATTAATTCGAATATTTTGAGGATTGTGTGGATGCGACCTTTAGAAGCCTTGTCTATTACATCAGTCACTTAGCAAGACACAATTATTTGTTTCGATAGAAGCACCGGAGGGGCAAGATCTCAAGGACATTTCTCTTCGTTTTACTCTGAGAAATGCAGGGACTATCTGTATGCGGCTAAAATCGAGAAGACCTATTTTTCTATCGACAAGGCATTGTTCAAACTAATATCGAAGGGCCCGGAGAATAGCCCGAGGTTCGATGTCTTTAGGGATTATTAGTGCGCGGTGTCAGGTCAGAACGAACCGGTGCTTAACGCAAGTAAGCGGGATGTTACCTAGGAGCAGTATTTTCTGACAACGCCTGCACAAATAGTGACAGCCTGTACCAGGCTGGTTGAGTGGTTGTACCAGCTACTTTATGTAATAATTACACATGTATCATATTGGGATTTTTTCCTCATATATAAAGGGGACCCTTGTCATTTTGTAAGGCATCTGATACATAATATTAAACACACTACATTCAATATAAGAACATTCTTTCTTCTCTCTAACATAAGCATACTCTCTATTTGGTTCTATTGTTTACACTTATTGCTTTACTTATATTTCATTAATTGTTCTTAATTAATTTCTCAACATTGTTCATAAACAGCTCTAATAACTATTAATTCTCTATAGACCACCCAAATCGAGCATCTGACTCGACCTCGAGGCCCTGCACGCGCTAACTCGAGGCCCCGATCTTCAATTGTTCGGTTTTGTTACTAAGCTATCGATAAGGTCTAATCTGATTTTCTAACATTGTCACTTAGCATCTATTGCCTAACAACTAGCATAAAAATAGATCACATATTTTTAGAACCAAAAAATCAAATCTAATTGTTATTACTATTTCAAGGTAAACAAAACTAAATCCCATTATCCAGGAGGGTCCTGAAAACTTGAAACTAAATCCCATTATCCAGGAAGGTCCTGAAAACTTAAACTAAATCCCATTATCCAAGAGGGTCCTGTAAACTTGAAATTAAATCTCATTATCCAGGAAGGTCATGGAAACTTGAAACTCTATCCCATTATCCAGGAGAGTCCTGAAAACTTGAAACTATATCCCATTATCCAGGAGGGTCCTGAAACATAACACTAAATCCCATTATCCAGGAGGGTCCTGAAAACTTAAAGTGAATCCCATTATCTAGGAGGGTCCTAAAAACATAAAAATGTATCTCATTATCCAGAAAGGTCCTGAAAACATGAAACTATATCCCATTATCCAGGAGGGTCCTGAAACTTAACACTAAATCCCATTATCCATGAGGGTCCTAAAAACTTGAAACTATATCCCATTATCCAGGAGGGTCCAGAAACTTAAACTAAATCCTATTATTCATGAGGGTCCTAAAAGCTTAAACTAAATCCCATTATCCAGGAGGGTCATGAAACATAAAAGAAATCACATTATCCAGGAGGGTCGTGAAAACTTAAACTAAATCACATTATCCAAGAGGGTCCTGAAACTTAAACTAAATCACATTATCCGCGAGGGTCCTGAAAACTTAAATTAAATCCCATTATCGAGGAAGGTCCTGAAAATTTGAAACTATACCCCATTATCCACGAGAATCCTGAAAACTTGAAACTAAATATCATTATCGAGTAGGGTCCTGAAAACTTGAAACTATATCCCATTATCTAGGAGGATGCTGAAAATTAAACTAAATCCCATTATCCAGGAGAGTCTTGGAAACTTAAACTAAATCTCATTATCCAGGAGGGTCCTAAATACTTGAAATTAAATCCCATTATCCCGGAGGGTCCTAAAAACTCGAAATTATATCCCATTATCCAGGAGGGTCCTGAAAACTTGAAACTATATACCATTATCTAGAAGGGTCCTAAAACTTAACACTAAATAGCATTATCCAGGAGGGTCCTAAAAACTTAAAATTAAATCTTATTATCCAGGAGGGTCCTGAAAACTTGAAATTATATCCCATTTATCTAGGAGGGTCCTAAAACTTAACATTAAATCTCATTATCTAAGAGGGTCCTGAAAACATGAAACTATATCCTATTATCCAGGAGGAACCTGAAACTTAAACTAAATCCTATTACCCGGGAAGGTCTTGAAAATTTAAACTAAATCCCATTATCTATGAGGGTCATAAAATCTTGAAGCTATATCTCATTATCCAGGAGGATCCTAAAACTTGAAATTAAATCTCATTATCAAGGAGGTCCTGAAAACTTGAAACTATCTCATTATCCAGGAAGGTCCTAAAAATTAAACTAAATCCCATTATCCAAAAGGGTCTTAAAAACTTAAACTAAATCCTATTATCCAGGAGGGTCCTAAAAACTTGAAAATAAATCCCATTATCCGGGGGGGTCTTAAAAACTTGAAACTATATCCCATTATCCAGGAGGGTCCTGAAAACTTGAAATTGTATCCCATTATCCAGGAGGGTCCTGAAACTTAAAACTAAATCCCATTTCCAGGAGGGTCCTGAAAACTTGAAATTAAATCACATTATCCAGCAGGGTCCTGAAAATTTGACACTATATCCCATTATCCAGGAGGGTCCTGAAAACTTGAAACTATATCCCATTATCCAGAAGGGTCCTGAAACTTAACATTAAATCCCATTATTCAAGAGGGTCCTGAAAACTTTAAACTATATCCCATTATCCAGGAGGGTCCTGAAACTTAAACTAAATCCCATTATCCAGGAGGTTCCCTAAAACTTAAACTAAATCTCATTATCCTGGAGGGTCCTAAAAACTTGAAACTATATCCCATTATCCAGGAGGGTCCTGAAACTTAAACTAAATCCCATTTCCATGAGGGTCTTGAAAAATTAAACTAAATCCCATTATCTAGAAGGGTCCTGAAAACTTAAAAATATATCTCATTATCTAGGAGGGTCCTGAAAACTTGAAACGATATCCATTATCCAGGCGGGTCCTGACAACTTGAAATTAAATCTCATTATCTAGGAGGGTCCTAACAACTTGAACCTATATCCCGTTATCCAGGAGGATCCTGAAACTTAACACTAAATCCCATTATACAGGAGGGTCCTAACAACTTGAACCTATATCCCGTTATCCAGGAGGATCTTGAAACTTAATACTAAATCCCATTATACATGAGGGTCCTGAAACTTATGGCTGAATCTATCTAGCACATGTTTTCCTCATTGAGGGTTCCTGCAGAACAAATGAAATTTTTTGCCCCTGTTTCAAACAAAGAAAATCTTATCAGTTTGAAAATGTGGTGGTTAGTTTGCGGCATTCCTGCTGAGGTGGCAGCCTTTCCACTACCATGCTTTGTTCCGATTAGCTGTTTTTGGCTAGCAAAGAATTGTTTGACCTTATGATCGAACCTCAATGACAGAACCCTGAATTACCCTAGTAGCTTACACTTAGCCTGTTATTTGACAAATCTGTCTTTCCCATTTTGAACCATTATACTTCCTCAAAATTCACGAGCCACTTGACCGCTTGAACTCCCATTAAAACTTTATTACTTATTCTGAATCATGCCTTTCGTGATGTGCTCTAGCCGGACTTTTGATTTGCAATTGAAAGTTGGTAATAGGCTTTGAAATCCTTTCTTGCTTGCTTAACAAGGCTACCATTGAGAAAGACTTAGATAAGTAGACCCACAAGAAAATGAAACGAAGTGACTTCAGAAATTATGAATAAAGAAGAAAATTTTAAACCAAGATGACTATTTTAGGAAGAATGGAAAAGATACTTATCTGAGTGAAGCAGCTGGCATCGATGATCATGACATGAATTTCAGATTAATCAGCCTAGTCCATTCAACCAATCACATTTCAGTTCATGTCCTATCTTCATACTTTACGACCAAGATTCCCATAATCCAATCTCTCTGCAAAGTCACAAATCTCATTCGGCTCGTAGTGCCCTAAAGGGTTTTCACTAGCAAAGCTCTCTCATATGTTCATCTCTCAGCACATCGTCACCTTACGGTGTCCACGAGGGTTTTCATTAATAAGACTATCTCATTTTAATTTTCTGTCAGCTTTCCATCACCCTACAGTGCCGATGAGATTTTTCACCAATAAGACTCTCTCATTTATTCATTTTTCCTTGTGCCCATGAACAAAAACGTTACCCATGATGTGAATCATACCTCTACCTCGCTTGACTTGGCATTTTGCAAAGATTGATTGGAAGGTCTTTCTTTGGAATGTAGTGTAGTCTTTTGTACGGGGTTAGAAAGAAAAGGCGGTATGCAAGCTCAAAAGCAGTCTTAAATAATAGGGTTCAAACTTACAACTTTTTGGAATCAGATCTTTCGCAACACCACAACTTCTGACCCAGTTTCTTTGAGTCTGGTGGACTTTGGATTTCTATTTTGATGGGACCGAACGTTAGGTTTACCTATGTATCCCTAAAAGGAATCATGTCGAACGTAGTTCAAGACATAGGAGTTGCTTGGTTTTTGTTACTTTTCTTTTGCTATGTTTTTCTTTTTCTTTTTCTTTTTCTTTTTCTTTTTCTTTTTCTTTTCTTTTTTTGCTTTACTTTTTCCATTTTTCTCTTTTCTTTTTTTCTTTTTTTTTATTATTTATATTTCTAAACTCTACTTCTAATTCCAAAAGAGGGGTATGAAAGAAAATAAATAAGGCTCAAAAGGGTAACAAAGGATAAAAGTATTTAGATAGCAGAATAAAATGCCTTTGTCATTCCAATCTTCGAAACATGCCAAATACAAACAACACAATTGAAGACAAGCCAAAGAAATCATACATAATATCTCTTGACTGCATCAGAATTATCTGTTAAATACAAAGCACCATTGGGCAACACTCTCGTTGTAATGAACGGCCCCTGCCAATTTGGGGCGAACTTGCATTTAGCTTCAGCCTGATGTGGAAGGATGTGTTTCATTACTTGTTGACCCACTTCAAATTTCCGAAGACACACCTTCTTGGTGTATGCTCTTGCCATTCTCTTTTGATACACTTGACCGTGACATACTGCCACCAGTCTTTTCTCATCAATCAGACTTAACTGCTGTAATCGGGTTTTGACCCATTCATCATCATCAATTTCAACTTCAGCAAGAATTCGAAGGGATGGAATCTCGACTTCTGCTGGTATAACTGCTTCAGTCCCATATACCAGCAAATAAGGAATTGCACCTACTGAAGTGCAAATAATGGTGCGATAACCTAGCAAAGCAGAAGGAAACTTTTCATGCCATTGCCTAGAACCTTGCACCATCTTTCGAAGTATCTTCTTTATGTTCTTATTAGCTGGCTCAATAGATCCATTTTCCTTGGAGCGAAAGGGAATGAAATTTATATGCATAATCTTGAACTGTTGGCATACCTCTTTCATCATATGGCTATTGAGACTAGCAGCATTATCTGTGATAATTACCTTAAGGATTCTGAACCGGCAAATGAGATTTCAATAAACAAAATCACCACTGCCTTCTTGGTCATAGATTTGAAAGTTACTGCTTCGAGCCACTTTGTGAAATAATCAATGGCCACCAAAATAAATCTATGCATGTTCGATGATGCTGGCTCAATTGGGCCAATGACATCCATGCCCCAAGCGGCAAAGGGCCAAGGCGCAAATATTGTATGCAACTCAGATGGAAAAGAATGAATCAAATCACCGTGTACCTAGCATTGATGACATTTGCGTACAAAGCTGATGCAATCTTATTTCATGGTGAGCCAATAACACCCTACTTGAAGAATTTTCTTTGAAAAAACATATATACTCGTATGTGGCCTGCAAACTCCGGAATGCACCTCGGTCATGATAGTCGAAGCTTGTTTAGCGTCTATGCACCTCAGCAGTCCAAGATCTGGAGTTCTCTTGTACAAAATTCCCCTACTCAAGAAAAACCCACTAGCCAAATGCTGAATCGTTCTCTTTTCATACCCTATGTCCTGTACCAGATATAACCCTAATTTGATGTACTCCCTGATATCGTGGAACCAAGGTTTGCCATTAAGTTCCTCTTCAACCACATTACAATAAGCATACTGATCACGAACTTGAATATGCAAAGGGTCGACATAATCCTTATCCAGGTGGTGTAACTTTGATGCTAGAGTAGCCAAGGCATCGAAAACCTCATTATGAATCCTAGGAATATGCCTGAATTCTACTGATCTAAATCGTTGACAAAGGTCATGCAGAAATTGTTGATACAGTATGAGCTTCAAATCCCGTGTCTCCCATTCTCCTTGAATCTGGTGCACCAACAGATCTCAATCTCCCAGAACCAATACTTACTTAACGTCCATGTCCACCGCTAACCTCAAACCCAGAATGTATACACTCAGCCATGTTTTTGGTACAAGAGAAACGAAGCTGGGTTATAACAGGGTAGTCATTCCCTATTTCAACAGCCCCTATTCCGACACCTTTCACGTTAGCAGCTTCATCAAAGAAATGTTTCGAAGTGGCTTTTCATCATGCTCCACCTTGTCAATATGCATCACCTCTTTATCAGGAAAATAAGTTTCCAGTGGCTCATACTCTTCATCCACTGGGTTCTCGGCCAAATGATCGGCCAATGCTTGGGCTTTTATCGTAGTCCGAGTCACATAGATTATGCCAAACCCTGTGAGCAAAATCTACCACTTTGCAAGTCTTCATGTGGGCATAGGCTTTAGAAAGACATACTTTAAAGGATCCATGCGAGAAATGAGGTAGGTAGTGTAGGATGACAAATAATGCTTCAACCTTTATCCTACCCAAGTCAGGGCGCAACATGTCCTTTCAAGGAGAATATACTTGACCTCATAGGATGTGAACTTCTTGCTGAGATAATAGATGGCTTGATCCTTCTTCCAAGTGATGTCGTGTTGACCCAACACATAACCAAATGAATTATCCAGGACTGTCAAATAGAGAATTACAAGTTTCCCAGGCTCCGGCAGTACCAACACAGGTGGGTTTGACAGATACCCCTTGTCTTATCAAATGCCTCATGGCACTCATCAGTCCATTTGACCGTGGCGTCCTTCTTCAGCAACTTATAGACTCACAAGTTGTCGTGAGTTGAGCAATAAACTTGCTGATATAGTTTAAACACCTGAGCAAACTCATTACCTCAGTCTTATTCTTAGGCGGCGGCAATTCTTGGATGGCTTTGATCTTTGACGGATCCAACTCAATACCTCGCCGACTGACTATGAACCCCAACAGTTTCCCATACGGGACACAAAATGCACATTTTGCAGTGTTGAGCTTAAGTTTGTACCTGTGGAGCCTCTAGAAAAACTTTCACAAGTCTCCAACATGGTCGGACTACTTCTTTGACTTTATTATCACATCATCTACATAAACCTCAATCTTCTTATGTATCATGTCATGAAATATGGTAGGAATTGCCCTCATGTAAGTTGCCCCAACATTTTTCAAACCAAATGACATTACCTGGTAGCAATATGTTCCCATTGGCATGATGAACACTGTCTTTTCTACATCTTCCTCATCCATTAAGATCCGGTGATATCCTGCATAGCAATCCATAAAAGACCCGATCTCAATCTTGGCGCAGTTATCATTTAAGATGTGGATATTTGGCAATGGGAAGTTATCCTTTAGACTCGCTTTGTTGAGATCGCAGTAATCAACATACACCCTGGTCTTACCATCCTTCTTTGGTACTGGCACAACATTAGCTAACCAAGTGGGATATCGAGTAACCCGAATGACCTTTGCATCCAATAGTTTTGTGATTTCTTCCTTGATCTTCACACTCATGTTAGTCTTGAACTTCCTTGACTTCTGCTTGACAGGAGGGAATCCCAAATCAGTTGGCAATTTGTAAACTACCAAGTCAGTATTCAAACCCGGCATGTCGTCATATGACCATGCAAAAATATCTTTATATTCAAACAGTGCTTTGATTATTTCTTCCTTGATTTGTGGTTCCAAGTGTACACTTATCTGGGTTTCCCTGATATAATCTGGGTCTCCTAAATTGATTACTTCAGTTTCATTCAAATTAGGATTGGTGTTCTCTTCAAAATGATTTAGTTCTTTACTAATTTCCTCAAATGCCGCTTCTTCATCATATTTTGTTTCATCATTGCACTCTACTTCTTGGATTATTATTTCATAGTTAGATTGGCTTTTAAGACTTGGCCGAAAATTCTTCATGCATGTCATTTCATGAAACCAGCATAAAAATAACTATACTAAGAAAAGAAAAAAATGAAACACTATCAGGAGTAATGGAAAAAGGGAAATTGCATTTCATTGAGAATAAAGGATATAAGGGTTCGTACATCAAAACAAGCAAAAAATAAAACTCCGGATTACAACCCTGGAATAATCCAAATAACAAAAAAGGAAAACAAAGCAAACTACCAAAACTCCTTCCTAGTAGGGAGAGGAGTAGCTTTCCAATTGTTAAGCTTCACTTTGACCCAATAAACTGCACATCTACTTTGCTGGAACCTTCCCCAATTTCCACCATGTTCACCTCATCAAATAGACTCTAAAACCTCTCGATTAGCTCTTCATCAAAGTCAACCACAAGCTTCGGGACTGCTAACACTGGGCGCTTCATGACCCCTAACCTGACGAAAGACCTGGAGAGGCGTGGGATAGGCCTCAGGAGCGACCATGCCTTCTTTTTCAAACTCTTAGCCCTCTTCACCTCCACCCCTATGGGCTTGAATCTCAGACCAAACGTACCCAAATTTTCACGTAGAGATACTGGTTGCACGATACCTTGCAAAAATGTATCCAGACCTTTGCCTGGCACGAAATAATTCTTCGGCATTTCAGCTGCTAACATGATAGATGCGGAGGTTAACTTTGGACTTAGAATGCACTCGCCCTCCGGAATCTTCTCACTTGACACTGTTTCAAAAGCTTGGTAGAACCAAGGCCCTTTATCATCTTTGGATTCAATAAACGACACGGATGTATCATTGTAATCACATAAGTTCTCGTCACCATTTACAATGATTTTCTGTCTATACCACTTGAACTTTACATCTAGTGCAGAGAAGACGGGACTGCCTTGGCAACATGTATCCAGAGCCTGCCCAAATTTAAATTGCAGGAGACGACCACATCTAGTGCCTGGAACTCCATAGTGAATTCAACAGGTCCTATTGTCAGTTCGAGCATGATATCGCCAACAAAATCTTTTCCCCCTCCGTCAAAACCTCGAACACATATACTATTCTTGTGGATATTTTCAATATTAATTTTCAAATTTTGTAGAGTGGAGAGAGGGAAAATATTTTCACTAGAACCATTATCATTTAGTACCCTCGAGACCACCGAATCCTCGCATTTCACTATGAGATAAAGAGCTCGATTGTGTTCTGTGCCTTCCAAGGGAAGCTCGTCATCTGAGAAAGTGATCATGTTTTCCTTCAATATCTAGTTATCATTCTTCTCGAAATGGTTCACCGTTATCTTATCGGGGATATGAGCCTCATTTAAAATCTTCATAAGGGCCCGGAGGTGCTCGTCTGAATGTATCAACAATGACAGAAGAGAAGTCTGAGCGGGTGTCTTCCTCAACTGTTCCATGGTGGAGTAATCCTGCACCTTCATTTTCTTCAAGAATTCTTCCGCCTCCTCCTCGGTGACTGGCTTCTTCACCGGGATTGGATTATCTTTGAGTGGCTTAGCTTTCCTTAATTCCTATGGGGTAAAGCATCTCCCTGAACGAGTCAACCCCCGGATTTCATTAACTTCCTCTTCCACTTCTTTCCCTTTATAAGTTACTATTACTTGCTTGTAATTCCATGGAACACCCTTGGTGTTTTCTATTAGTAGTTGGTCACAGGTTTAATGATAGTAGGGGCAACGGGAGCCCCTTCCACGATTATGACTGGCTTACTTGCTACCCCTGGCATGACTGCTTTTGGCTTTCCTTGATTTGCTTCAACATCATCTGGGAACCCCTTCATGACTACCACATACAATTTAATATTGGGCGTGCTTAGCTTGTCTGTCAGCCCTTCAGTTATCGAAGATGTTTCTTTCGTAACAACTGGAGTTTTGACTTAATTACTTTCACTAGGATGGATCATTATGAAAGACTATGAAGGCTTTGTGCGCTCTCTATCTTTATGCACTATCTCAATCATATGCATCTCGGCATGGGCTAGAAATGGATTTTGATTGATATTTGGCACTTCTGGGCTCTAGAATACAATTTAGTTTGTAGTGATAAGCTCTTGGATAGTGCTCTTCAAATGTCAACACTTTTCTGTGCCGTGCCCCAGAGCATCAGAACAATATGCATATCTAAGGGATAATCCAGGTTCTTTGGTGGGGGATTTGGTAATTTTGACTCAATCGACCTTAGAACATCCAACTGCCTTAACCTCTGAAATAGACTGGTGTAAGACTCTCCAAGAGGGGTGAAAGTTTGTTTCTGCTATTGCCTTTCCCTTCTCTACTCCGGCATGGTCAAAAGTTGGGACCTCTAGGGTTTCGGTATGTTTGTGGAGGTAGATAAGAGTTTTGTGGAGTTGGGGCATGCCATTGCGGGTAAGGAGGGGTTGAGCATATGATTATACACGTGGTATTGGGGTGTTCTGAGTGAATATTGAGGGTCTTGCGGTGGGAAGTAGTGTTGGGGTGGATTATATAGAGCTTGGGTGTAGGTTTAAGGTTGGGGCCGAGGCTGGGTGTAATGGTGGGGTGAACCCCTTAGGCCATGCCATGATCCTGAGATGACCATAGCAACATATTCTTTCTTCTTTTTCCCTAACACGCCCCCGGTGTCATTCTGGATTGCTTGTGTATTTGCTTTGATGGCAGAGTAACTCATGATCTTGCTTGATTTGAGCCCTTTCTCTACCATTCCTCTCGTTTTTACAACTTTATTAAAAGACTTACCTATGGCCAAGATCAGATGACCAAAGTAAGTAGGCTCCAAGGCCTGAAGAAAATACTACACCATTTCATCTTCCTCCATTGGAGGGTTGACTCGTACTGCCTATTCTCTCTACCGAAAACCATACTCTCTGAATCTCTCACTGGCCTTTTTCTCTATCTTAGTCAAGGATAGGTGATCCGGGATAATTTCTACGTTGTACTAGAAATGCCGAGCGAAAGTCTGAGCCAAGTCATCCCAAGTATACCACCTGATGTTGTCTTGGTGGGTGTATCAATCCAATGCCGCACCACTCAAACTTTGACTAAAATATACCATCAGCAATTCATCTTTCCCACTAGCACCACTCATCTTGCTGCAAAATCCTCTTAAGTGGGCCACAGGGTCTCCATGCCCATCGTACAAGTCAAACTTGGGCATTTTGAACTCGGCAGGTAGCTGGACATCGAGAAACAAGCACAAGTCCTTATAAGCCACACTCACTTGGCCTCCCAACCCTTGCATATTCCTTAATGATTGCTCCAAACTTTTTACTTTCCTTTATATCTCCTCTTGCTTCGCATTTTTGGGTGGTTTCTCAGTTTCGACAGGAAGTTCAAAATGAGGAGTGTAGGAGTAACGATCTGGGACTTTGAAAATGGGCTTTAGAGCATAGTATTGGTTATCTTGGGCTTGGAACACCGGCTCACTATAAGATCGATGGAGGGTAGCTCGCGGAGGGGCTACGAAGATAGGGGTAGCTAGCGGAGCAGGGTATGCGGTTGCTTTGGCTAGTGGAGCCTGGAAAGTTTGGGTGGAAGTTCCTGGATAGTAGTGGTAAGGGGTGAAGCTTGGCACATGCTGAGGGGATAAATCAATAATAGTGGGATCTTGGGATTGTGATAGTGGTGGGATGAAAGCAGGGTTTTTTGTATAGTTGGCAGGAAATGACAGTGGAGATTGCCCCTAATCCATGCTTGATTCATTTTGGCCATTTGGTGCTTCAACTTATGTGCCTCTTCTTTCAAACCAGACACATATTCAACCATCTCTTTTGGTGGGTGAACAACACTTGCTTCTAATTCTTTGCTAGCAGTGATCGCCTTGTGTTTAGAACTGGTGTTATATGGGTGACTTGCCAGAATGCCAAACAAACTAGCCACCTTCCTGTACTCAATAGCAACAACAAACTTGTTAGTGTTTAACAGTTTAACAGATAGGCAATCGCATGTTTGGGATGTAATACACCTGAACAATTAAATGTTTCTATCGTGTATTTGAACTGTTGTATGCTTCATCCCAGCCTTAACTAACTCTTTTCACTTTGCACTTTCTTTCTTTTTTTCACTCATGCCTTTCTTTAGTCACTATTTATTTTCTCACTCGGTTCTTGTCGCTCCCTTTTATTTTTGCACTCTCTTTTGTTCTCTTGTTTTGCCATTCTTTCTTTCTACTCAGTTTTCTTTCTTCTCTTTTCATTTTATGGTTATGATCGAATCCTATAGGGATTGTCTACACATCATGACGTCGCATGAATCAGATCATTAGGTAGTTTAAGGAATAAATGCGAAATAAAGAAGAATATTTTTGGATTTTCAAAATTTCATAAAATCTTGAAAAATGACGAAATACAAACTCAAAACCAAAAGAAAATTAGGAATACAAGATAGCCTTGAACACTACTTCAGGGGCCCACGGGACATTAGTTGGTCTCGATGTGGCCCTACGTGCAATATCCTCTTAGAGACGGTCTAGGTCGTCCATCGCCTAATGGACAAAAGTCATCACTGCAGCGAAGAACATGGACCTGGTCATATCCCAATCCCTTAATCCTTTCTCTGATGATTCCTTTCTCTTGGAGTAAGCATCCAATCTGTTGAGACCTGGTCTCCAAAATCTGTGTGTCCATATGGTTTTGCTCTTGCAATTGCTGCATATCCTTTTCTAGTTGTGACATCAATGCATAGCAATGCTCTTTTTCCGCTTTAAAGTTCTTCGCTTGTTGGGCCATTTCATATTCAAGGGTAATGAGCTTTTTATTCAGACCCGTGACCCCCTTTTCATACCTTTCCTTTAACTGCTAAACGAACCTCGCCCGTTCTTCTACCTTCCTGGCCAACTTTGCTCGGGCTTTTGCTAATTCACCCTCAGCCTTTTCCAAGTCAGCCCTATAATCACACTCTTTTCTTCTAAGGCTGTGGATGAGTTTTTTGTCTTTTTTGCTTCTGGCTGGGTTTTCAGCTGCTATTTTCATCTTCTGGATCTGGGCTCGGAGGGCTTCATTTTCTTGGGCCAACCTTTTATTTTCACATTCATCCGTAGCGGTTTGCAAACCACTATCAAATTTAAGGTTTCTGATTTGCTCTTCCAATTTGCTTATGGTAGCCCTATATTCATTTTCTTTGGTTAACCAAGCCCATTTTTCTTGTGATACGTCAACAAATTCTTGGATGTAGGGCCTTTTGGTTGGCCTTTCAGATTCATCATCTGCCGCGACTCCCTTCCCATAACAAGCAAGATAGCTGGGTAAAACCTCGCCTCTAGATAAATCACGTACTCGGGTGTTGGCCCCAAAATACTGCATTCACTCCAGATCTGGCGAACCACTGCTTCGTGAAATTGGCCATCAGAGCGGACTTCAACTGCATGAACACTAACATCTTCGTCTTTGGGAACTATCTGGAATCTTCCCAGCTGTCTCAAAACCCGGTATGGGGCATAGGGTTGGATGTTTCGAAGACCCATTAGGAGGAAGTAGGGACCGGTGGCAGGCATGTACACAATCTTATTAATGGGAAGCCAACCCAATGTCCTCTCTATCTGACTTGCATTTACAGAATGAAGGTGGGATATCCAATCTTCGACCCCTTCTGGCATTTCAAACCCAGTGACCCTTGTACCAAACTCCTCGATGCAACTTTTCCCTATAGACCCATAGCTCATGTATCGGGGATGGTGACAAAGGTGCTCGATCATCCACATTTGTAATAACAGATTGCACCACTCAAAAAATTCTACTCCGGCCTTACAGGCTGTGAGAGCTCGGAATATGTCTGATACGATCGTGGGTGGTGCTCTTAGCATTGTTATTCAAAACATTAGTGACTCCAGCTACCCGTAAATCAATATTTTCTTCCTTCCTAGAAAACACTGAGAGATAAGAATGCGACCATGAAAGCAAAACATCTATGTTCTTCCCACTTTGATAGGTTCCCTTTACTACAGATTCCACTTTTTGGGTCTTCAAATCCTTTTAAATGCCCATACTGCTGGTATATAAAGTGTAGAGTGGAAAATCATACTGGACCTACTTGCTTATTTTTAGTAAGTCTAGAGACTTGTGGGGAGTAACGGCCCTTGGAGCTACCAGATATTTATGTCTTAAACCCTCTGTACTCCCAGCATAACCCGCTATTTTCTCTAAGGTAGGTGTAAGCTCAAAATCTGAAAAATGCAGAACGTTGTGAGCTGGGTCCCAGAATGTTACCAATGCTTTTATTATATCACTCCTACGCTTAATCTTCAATAATCTGGTTAGTTACCCCAAGTAGTAGTTGACCATGTCTCGTCCCCGTCCACCCAAATCTTCCCACCACATGTGAAGTGCCAATGAAATCTGAGTCATAACCTTCCCCGATAAATTTTGAATCTTTCTCATTCTGCACATTTAGATTAAGGTGATTGGTTTAATACAAAGTGAGTTTTATTTAAAAACTTATTAAAAAGGTTTATTTTTGCAAAATTTAAATAAATTATGGCTACTTTTGCAAATACGGCCCTTCAGCACTTCAGAAGGGAAGATTTTAGGGTTGTGTTTGCTAGGTGGCCAAAAATTGACAAAGAGACCATCAGTGGCTATTCTTGAAAAAATGGCCTTCTGGCGTCCCGTTGGGACATTTATGGCTATTTAGACGAAAACGGCATCAACCACTTTATTAACGACAAAAATGACGGTATTTCATACTTTTGGTTATTTTTTGCAAAAGCGGGGCTAGACTCGATAAGGGTTGCCTACATATCTCATATCCGGTGAAAATTAAACTCATGTATTTCGGTCAGTTTTGACGCAGTAAGAAAGTATGAATCATTTTGGAATGACCTTTTCCCCTTTTTGTTTCAAAATTTTCGATAGAGTTTCGGGATATTTTGAGCACTATTTTGGAAACGGATGATTTTATCTCTCCTACCTCAATCTTAGTTTTTCTTTGATTTTCTTCCTTAATCTAAAATCCGGTTAATATGCAACCCGAAACAAATAGATGCACAAATAGAATGTAAAAATACATCAGGATGATCTTTTAGTTTCGTGTATGTCTATTCTAGACGGACCCAACCCCTGTGTTGAATCCCCAAAGTCAGATACACGTGATGCAAATAAGAGTTCCTACTAGGGATCCGGCATGAGGTTATGTTATTCTAGATCTAAATCCTGGGTGTATTGTTCTAGACTGTCTTACCTGAGAGGACGACTCAAGCCGGGGGGGAACATAACGGTAACCAAAAGGCCATCCGTCTTTGTAACTGATCTGATCCTTGTTCTTAATTAGGGTGTGACTCTAATAGAAAAGAAGTCAAGCCAGCGTGCACTTCCCAGAAGATTTAGAAGACTCAGAGAGAAGAAGGATTTCGTAACAATTTATATACAGTTCAAACAATATCAAAGCGGTAAAAAGCGGCATTTAGCACATTAGGCCCTAAACATGTAATAAAAATCAGACAATAAATAAAATCCAAATACAACCGTTATTCTAAGCTCGAATTCTTGAACCCTAAACCAGATATTCTGGGTTCGGTAGTCCCCAGCAGAGTCGCCAAAGTTGTCACACCTCCTTTTTCTATTCGGAAGGGTATAAGGGAGTTTTTTCAATTTAAGTGACAATAATCGAAACGGAATTATTTATTTAAGATTCAGAGTCTCCACTTGGGATAATTTATGGTGTCCCAAGTTACTAGTTTAAAATCCCAAATCGAGAAAGATTGACTTTGTTTTACCACGAAACACAGAAATCCGGGTAAGAAATTCTGTTAACCCAGGAGATAGTGGTAGACATTCTCGATTCTGTGATTTTAGCACGATCACTTAACTATTATTAATTGGCCTAATTATATGATTAACACATATTTAAAACATATGTGCATCTTATTCCTTTTAACCGCTTTTAACATTATTTATCGAATTATTTCTGGAATAAGTTACGATTGTCACAGGAACTGTACCCACGATCTACAACATATTTAATTTATTAATATTATTATAAGTTGTGGTCGAGTCACATGAAATGTGCACCCGAATTTGGGAATTAGGTACCACGATCATACCACGGGAACCGTAGCCATAAGCGTGGTGATTTAATTATAGCGCTCCTAAAGCGAACTACGAATGTTTGATTTATATTTTTCACGCTAGTTTTTGATATTAACGTGAGGTCCATGGGTTATGGAATTTACTTGCGAATGGCACGCCTCAACTAGTCCTAAAATCCATAGGATTGTACTCAGCTACTAGTAATTCTTTAGTTAAAACCAACATTTTGTCAAATTCGTGTAGCAGATTTGGCCGGGCCCACTAAATTCTCCTATTCAACTTCACTTTTGACAGTAATGGTGAGGCATGCAATTTAATCCAATGTTGCAAAAATAGAAAATAATTTCATACTGGGTAGGAGAGGCAATTGGGACTAGTATTACACAATTATGACAATTCATTGAATTGTAACGTCCCTAAAGTATTCTAACGCTTCCACTGACTAAAATAACCATTTTAGATTAATCCCAGATTTATTTCACTACACACGTAACCAATCCTTAAAGATTCTCACTCAACATCAACTAAATCAGTCAAATGCCATGTAGCCTAATAGTAGAAACTAGACCTAATTTAATTTCCATTATCCCATAGTTATTTAAATCAATTCAAATCCAACCCATGTAGCTAGCTTGTTGGATTGCAAACTCTTAGATGGGCTTGTAGTCAAGCCTAATGAGTGAACAACTCAAGTCCATGAGTTGTTAGTTACCAAATCAGGCACTCTTTTGATAAAACAAACAAGCGATTCAAAAATATGCAGAAACAAATGTCTTGTTGAACAATAAGCAGGTTTCAAATCATACTTCTACAAATTACTTTATACAGCTAAATCCACCAAGTTTGCAATAACAATAAACTATGAATCAATCAATTACAAGCCCATGGTTAAACAAACATGAATAATACTCAACTGTGGAGTGATAAACAAACTTGATTCACATTATCAAGATAGCTACTCCAATGACTACAATTGAAATATCCAGCGGTAATCTTCCAGAAATATGCTGGCTTTACCAAGCCTATTGACAAGCAGACTTCTATCTCAGCTTTGAAATTCATGGATCTGACCATGTTAAAGGTTAGATTCATAAACAACATGGTTACACACATGTGACCTACTGTATTACCAAACAAGCTCAACTAACAGATGCCGGAATATTGGACAAGAATGAAACAAAAAACAATGTACATAATCTAAAACAAACAGATGGCAAATATTGCATTTAACACACACAAGAAACATATTTTCATGGTATAAGAACCCTGGATGAATAGGGAGTTACATATTCAAGGAAAACTCAAATGTTGTTGCATATAGGTGGATGAATCACATCACAAAATCACATATCATTGAAGGAAACAACTTGCATTTATCTTTAAATTGGATTTACAAATACTTAAGCATAGGGTGAAGTGTGTACCTAGTTGCTTAAGAATTGATCAAAAATTGCTAAGTTAAGACAGATAGTTCAGCAGCCAAGAAAATAGCAGTATTAACCAATCATAGCTTCAGTATCAACTCATATCTCAGCTCAAGAACCCAGAAATTCAAAGAAAACTCCTTCCAAATGTTTGTAAAGAGAAGGAAAATAAGAAAGCTGGAAGCTGGATTTTTTCAGAAGATTTTCAGGTCTGTTTTTCGTGTGTGTTGAGTGAGGGAGGGTCCTATATATATCAAAGGAAATGTGACATGTGCCTTCAAGATAAGGGAATCATTCCCTTTTAAAACCCTAAAAAATCAGAAAGAGCATCTTTCCTAACAGAAAATTGACAGCTGGCTTTCTAATTAGTTTCAGCAATTTTTATTACCAAAAATAGAGCCAGTTATCCACACAGTAGATGCCCTATTTGAAACCTTTATTTTCCACCTTTCAAATGACCCCCTTAAGTTTCTTTTTGTTCAATTACCCTCTAAAAGTGTCTAATAATTTACAAACCATAGCAAACATCAACAAAGCCAGCAATTTTCCGAAATCAAATCAAAATAACAAATAAGCAACAAACAGTGCAATTGAATCCTATAATATTAAGCATATAAAAAAAAAGAGAAAACCTAAATTAAGCTAAACCCTACCATGGAGCAAGTTGATGGAATTAACAAGAATTTTCATGCAAGGACACCGCTAAGCTCAACAGTAAACATGCTTTGGTGATTCATGTTAACACAGGTAGAGTGAACAATCAAACAACAAAGCAAAACACTGGAATTCCTAAAACATGCGAAGTAAACAAAAATAACAATTATGAAGAAAAACAAATGAAAGAAGAACAATAATAGAAAGAAAAGGAAATACCATCCTAAACAGTTGCAAACAGGGATTGAACTTGGTGGGTAAATGAAGTGATACTAACATCAATCATGCTCTCATCAAGAGCAATCGATTGATGTAAGTCTTAGGTTCAAACGACCAGATTTGCATGCCCAAATCAGAGACTGAGATGAACCTAGGGTTTCAAACTTGGATCCGAAATTAATGAAACAATGGTGGTCGTTTTGGGAAATCAACAATGGAGTAAGGTTTAAGGGCCTGTGAGGAGTGTGTGATGTAATTTTGGGGTTGTTTGGGCGACCTAGGGTTTTGGGTTTAAATTTTCAGATTTAAAATTAACGGAATAAGGTGGTGATTTGGAGGAAACTGGTGATGGATTAGTGTTCAAGGGGTTGTGGGGAGTGTGGAGGGTGAATTTGGGGCTGTTTGGTGACAGGTCGCCGCTGTCAGGCAATTTTCGGTGGGCGGCGGCTAGGATTTGGGAATGGGGATTAAGGGCGGTCAGGGTTTGTGTACTGAGAGACATAGGGGGGAAATGGGGATGGTCTGTGAGGTTCGGGGTAGGGTTCGAACACATATAGGGTAAGGGGTGGTTAGTTCCAGTCCGTTAGATCAAGAATATTGATCAACGGCTGGAATTGATTGTTACTGAAACGACGTCGTTTTGATGCCTGAAGACTGGACCGGTTGGGTGGGCTTTGGACTTGGGGAGGATCAGGGGTGTAGGACTCAGAGATGGTTTTGGCCCAATTTCGGGTCCAAACCAAATTTTTTTTCTTCCTTTTTTGAATTGACTTGATTTTCCTTTAATTTCCAATTTTAAATACTAATACATCTTTAATTAAACCTAAATTAAGTCCTAAATCATTAAAAACTTGTGTAAATAAACTTAGCTATCTATTTTATGATTTAATAATAAGTTAATTAAACTAATGTAAGAAAAATTACTAATTTTCAATTAAACTAAAATGCAAGAACGAACTAATTTTTTTTTTTGTTTATATATTAAATACAATTGAGACCTAAAATGCAATGCGTGAAATATTATTTTTTTCATAATTTTAAAATATTAAACATACAACTAAATGCAATCAACATATCAAGACATTCCTAAAATTTCTATAAAAAAATTAAAATAAATTAGAAAAAATCTATTTTGACTTTATAGGATTATTTTTTGTCGGGCAAAAATCACGTGCTCACAAGCTAAACCTCAGTAATAGCTATGATAACTCTTTTGGATGGATTTGGAAGCTAAAATTCCCTAATAAGATAAACATATTCAATTGGATGATGCAACATAACAGACTTCCTACTGCTAACCACCTAAACAGCATTGGCATAAATATAAGCCCAATATGCTATTTTTTCTCCTATGAAATGGAAGACATAAACCGCATTTTCTTTGAATACATCAATGCAAAAACATTCTGGCTATCCCTATCATAGAAGTGTACAAACCAGATTTGTCACCCACATCTTGTGTTTTCAATGGTTCATTGGGAACAAATATGGCAAAAGGTCATGAACATGCGCTTCAATGATACTATTGAATGAAATCTCTCCTGTCTTTCTGCTTTTGGTGCTTATGGCTCAGTAGGAACAATAATGTCTTTGACATAAAGAAAAATTATACCCATAAAGAGCTACTGAGTATTATTATGTTGCTGTCCACCACATGAATAAAGGGGAAAGCACTACAATACACATTAAATGGGAGCTTCCTCCTAATGGATCCTATGAGCTAAACACAGATGTGGCTGCTTGTCACAAAACAGGAGTAGGAGGGGCTGAGGGAGTATGCAGGAACAACAGGGGTGACTGTGTGCTAGGACACATAAGGGGTGTACCAGATACCACCGGTACAGAGGCTGAACTTCATGCATCTGGCAAGATCTCAAGATAGCCCTTGACATAACTTCACATTTCTACAAATCGGCACTGATTCTGAATAAGTTTTACGGATACTAATGAGCAAAAACATCCATTATAACTCTAGTACTTTTTAATGCATGTCATTGATGGAGCAATTGGGAATCCAGCACTAGGACATAATTTCAAAGAGCTGAACCGGGTGGCGGACCTCCGAGCAGCAAAGAAAATATTTGAAAGGACAGAAGTTTTGACAATTCCTTCGGTGCTAGTAAATAAAGCATTATGGGCAGATATTCTTCTAAGTGTTTTTGCGCGTAATATCAGGGTTAATTCCATTCTTCTCTTTTTTAAGTAGCACTGTAAAATTCAAATTTGTTAATTACAAGCACCGCATCGGTTAAAATTAAGTACTACGTGCTTTATAAATATTGCAATCATTTCAACCCAAAAAAAAAAATGTGCTTACGTCTAAACCATGGCGTTTTCTCTAGTACTTTAATTAAAGACTGTAACCTTAATTAGTATTTTAAAACCATATATGTGAATTAGACTGTCAAGTTTGACAAAGAGGATCCTAAATACATTTAATTAAACGATAATGGATTAGGTTAATGGGTCTTGCGGCATATTTCCGTGTGTTAGAAAGAATAGGAGAGAAGTTTGAAATGGAAAACGAAGTAAAGAAGCAGTATGCATTTCGTGGAAAATGTGGGAAGTAAATTAATTAATGGTAGTAAACAATTCCACCTTTTCTTCTTCTGTGGAAGGCATAGAAATTAATTATTCTTTTCTACATCACTTTCTGTGGCATGTATGAAGCCCAATTATCCATTTTTAAATTAAACTATATTTATAATTAACTCGAACACATAAATGGGGCTGTAGTCTAGTCTTCCATTAAGTTGATGATAATTGACTTATTGACCCAAACGGAATGATGGCCGTTTTGTAATTTTAAAGTATTATTTTACTGATTACCTTCTTTAAATTTCTTTTTTAGCTCAATTAGCTTTAAATAACAAATGCTTTCTTCTTCCAAGTTCGTATTACATTTTCTCTCCTTTTTAATTTGCACCGAAGATTAACATTTTTTTCATGTACTACAGGAAAACTTTTTAATCTTACAATTCTCATTTATTCTTGTTGGAACTCGTTGAAACTCCAATCATATAATATAAAGCCGTCTTTTACTAGACTAATGTTGAAGGGACGCGTGAAATAACTCTTATGATCATTGATTTTGAGAAGTTTTCTCTCGGCGCATCTTAAGCAAGGATAGCTAATGTGCGCTGACGACGATGACTCGCCAGAAAACAAATAGAAAACCTAATTCGCAGCAAATACAGACGGAGGATAATAATGAGTAAACTTCGGAACGAATGGTTACGCCTGAATCAGGAATTATACAACAACTAGCACCGGTTCAACTGCTACCATGGATGTCATGTATGGGGAGTGCACTGACAATCATGCAAGTCCCACCGCCAAAGGAAATTGAAACTACAAAGTTGAATGAGAACAATATGTCTATTGCAGCATGGAAACTGGCCTACTCCACTGGATCTGGAGAGGAGAAGAGAACTATGACAGATGTGGTCAAAGGCAATAGAACAGTACAACAAGGGATGCAAATCAAATTCTATCCACCTGAAGTGAGGGATGGAATTAAAGTCGTGAAACTGAATCAGGAAGAAATGAAACAGCAGTGCGAAAAATGGGAATCAACACTCATATATAGGTACGTTATGGGAGGAAATCCTACCTTCAAAGAAATGCTGAAATTTGCTGATAGGGTGTTGAACTCAGTTACTACTCCTACGGTATTATTATATGATGCTGGCTATTTTATATTTAAATATTAGTTAATTGGGGACAAAATGCAGATTATGGCAAAAGGACCGTATACTTTCAACAATAGACCAATGGTACTGAAGAATTGGGAGACAGACTTTGAGCTTAATAAAGAGCCTATACGTGTGATGCCACTGTGGGTCACCTTGCCAGGATTACCTATCCAATGCTGGGCAGAGAAAAATCTAAGAAGAATTGCAAGTTGTTGGGGAAAACCTATATGCACTAACAGACTAACAGCATAATGTGAAAGAGTATCATATGCTCGTGTGTTGATAGAAATGGATATAACACAGTCATTACCAGATGATCTGAATATAGAGCTCCTTGATGGTAAAATTAGAGTGCAAATAGTGGAGTATGAATGGAAATCAAAATTCTGCCAAGAGTGCAATCAATTTCGGCATCCGAATAGGGAATATAAACTGGAAAAACAAACAGGAAGGCCAATGCAAATGAAGAAGGAGAAAAAGCAGAATGGGTGAGGAAAAAGATAGATGCAAATGAAGAGAATGAAACAATTGTTGCTGAGAAGGAAAAAATGAAAAAGAAAATACACAGGAGGAGATACAGGAGATCCAAGTACAGATTGGAGGGAGAGGCAAATAGGCTATGGTCTACCATGCTAGATCAAATACAAAAGTTGAACCAATAATTGATTGTGAGGAGCTGACAAGGAGAAATAAATATGCAACACTAAGAATCCAGGAAAGTGAGCCACCTGATAGACATGGAGGCAATGAGCATATACAGGGGATTACCAAAGGGCCTACTCCAACTGCCATCCTACCAATATGATCTTCAGTACATGGAGTATTAGAGGACTAAACAAGTCCTTTAAGCTGAGAGAATTTAAAGACTTCCTTATAACAAATAAAATTGATTTGATAGGATGTTTGAAGACTAGAGTGAAACAAATGAGAGCTAGGGATATACAGAAGAAGATAGGTAGAGAATGGGAATTTGTTGATAACTATTCTGAGGCTCCTAATGGTAGAATTTGGCTGTGTTGAAAAGGGTCAGCAGTTAATTTAGTTGTAATGCAGCTATCATCATAGCTGATCCACTGCCATACACAAGATAGAAACTATGAGTTTTAGAGTGACTTAATTATTGTGTATGGCCTACATACTATAGCTGATATAAGAGCTCTATGGGATTAATTAAGGGATATCAGTGCAGTAACCAAAGGCCCTTGGTTGATTATAGGGTATTTCAATAGTTTTCTATCAGTGGAGGATAGAATTAATGGGACACCTATACATCAAAATGAAGTGGTTGATTTCAAACAATGCATTTCTGATATTGGGGTAGGCATGATAAACAAAAAAGGGATGCAGTTTTCATGGAGTAATAAGAGAGGGGCTGAAGATAGGATATACAGTCATATAGACTGGGCGTTTGGTAATATAGAATGGTTTTGACGGTATGCAGGCATTGAAGCAATCTACCTAGTGCCTGGATGTTCTGACCACACACCTATCCTATGAAACATAGAAGTTCATAAAATGAAGGTAAGGAAACCTTATAGATTACTGACTGTAATGTTGCAATAGGAAGAGTATAAGGCAACAGTGGAAAGTATATGGAGGCAAGACATACAAGGGCACACTATGTATGCCATCTATAGGAAACTTAAATTGTTGGAGATTCACACCAGGGGAATACAGAGACAATATTCATCAGTGAAAGTAAAACTCAAACAAATGAAGGAAGATCTCAAAGGCATACAACAGAATCTTAATGATGATCATTTGAATCCACAACTGATAGAGCAAGAAAAGAAGCTTCTAATGTTAATGGAGAAATGGGATGCAGTACATGAGAAGGTATTAAGTCAGAAGTCAAGGTCTATATGGATCAAACATGGAGATTCTAATACTAAATATTTCCATGCTCAATTGAAGCCTAGACAAGCAAGAAATAGAGTCACATCTATTTGTACAGAACTAAATGATAAATTAATTGATCCCCTGCAGATCCAGCAAGAGTTTATACAGTTTTTCAAGAAGTTATTAGAAGAAGCTAACCCAGTGATGACTGGAATTGATGTTAACATAGTCAGAGATGGAATCCGTCTATCAATGGCACATCAGCAACAAATGATAATTCTTGTAACAGAGGAGGAGATTACAAGGGTGGCACAAGAATTGCCAAATGATAAAGCTCCGGGAATAGATGTATATCCAGCTGAATTTTTCAAAGAAAACTGGCAAGCAATTGGTGAAGATGTAATACAGGCAGTAATGCAATTCTTTGAAATAGGGAAGCTACTTAGAGAGATCAACTGCACCACTGTCACTCTCATACCTAAGGTGGAAAATCCAAACTATTTAAAGGAATTCAGACCTATTGCATGATATTCTACAATGTACAAGATTATTACCAAGCTGCTTACTGTTAGGCTGAAGTTGGGAGTGGATTATCTGGTGGTCCTTTATAGTCAACATTCATATAAGGAAGAAACATCTTGGATAATGTAATACTAGCTCATGAACTGATCAAAGGGTACAATCAGAGAACAGTTTCACCAAGATGTATAGTTGACTGGAATTTTCGAAGGGCTCTTATGCTGGAATTTGGTATCCCATGTAAAATAATCAGGCTCATTATAGAGTGCTTAAGAACAGTCTCTTATTCCCTACTGATCAATGGAGTATTAATACCAAAGTTTCAAGCGAAAAAAGGATTAAGATAAGGCGACCCAATGTCACCTTATCTGTTTGTTTTTATGATGGAATACTTGAACAGATCTTTGAAGCCGCTGAAATCAAATACAGATTTCAACTATCACCCTAAATGTGAAACATTAGGAGTAGTTCACATATATTTTGCTGATGACCTATTAATGTGATGTAAAGCTGATAAGGTGTCTATTGAATTTATGATGAATCAATTTGAAAAATTCTCCACAACTTCAGGCTTGCAGGCTAATATAGAGAAGAGTTCATTCTATGTGGCAGGAATATCTACTCAATACAAGCAAGAAATACTGGAGAAGCTGCAATTCACCATTGGAGAAATACCATTCAAATACTTAGGTATCCCTTTGTCCTCAAAGAAACTCACCATTAGTCAATGCATGCCACTGGTTGATAGAATTGCAGGAAGGGTCAGATGCTGGACTGTCAAATTTTTATTATATGCAGAGAGAGTCCAACTAATCAAAAGTGTGTTGTTTGAAATGCAAACCTACTGGGCACAAGTTTTCCTGATTCTACAAAAAGTGCATGATATGGTTACAGGGATATGTAGGAAATTTCTATGGCATGGAAGCATTGAAGGAAAGAAAGCTCATATAGCATGGAATACAATTTGCAAGCCAAGAGCAGTAGGAGGACTGAACATTATAAACTTCTCTATGTGGAATAGAGCAGCAATAGGAAACTGTTATGGGCAATTGCACATAAGAAAGACAACCTATGGGTTAGGTGGATACATAATCAATATATAAAGAAGAAGGAGATAGAAAATATGGAAACACCTAAATAAGCTAGTTGAGTGGTAAAGAAAATATTTGAAGCCAGAAAATGGCTAACCTCTGGAATACAAGAGCTGGAACTATATGCTATACAAGGGAAGCATATCATCAGCAAATCTTATCATTCCTTCATACCACAATATCCAAAAGTTACTTGGAAGACAATGTACTTGACACAAGGTATGATCCATAGACATCAATTTATTCTGTGGATGGCATGCATCAGAGACTAGCAGCTGTGGATAGGCTGATCAGATGGGAATAACAATTCCTGCAAAATGTGTTCTCTGTATGACAGATGAAGAGAAAACTCATGAACACTTGTTCTTTGAATGCTCATATTCAAAGTTCATGTGGAAGCAGCTTTTGAGACTAATTGGAATTGATCGACAAGTAGATAGATGGCAGGAAGAAATTGAATGGATGGCTATAAAACAAAGAGCAGGAATACAAAATGGAAAATTTTGGGAAGTGCCTTTGCAGCAATAGTATATCATACATGGATGGAAAGGACCCTACGAAGGTTTTAACAGACAAAAAAAGAAAGTAGGGATAGAGTTAGAGATATTGTATTGCATTTGCACATCAAAGGAGATAGTTACTGTAACTGGAGAGTTGTTTTAGATAGGATAAATACGTATCCATGTTAGTATAGAGTTTAAGTTCTAGATGTGGAACTTAAGTGTTAAAAAGGTAGGCTATTTTTGTAAGACCCGTCTCTAGAGTCCAATGAGCGGGTGGTTGTACATATTTACACTTGGTTAAATAAAGTTTTCAGTTTAACCAAAAAAAAAAACTCTTATCATCTCTCATTTTCATATTTTTATTATTCTTTTCTTCCCAAAAAGTATGATACAATTCAAATTTTGAGGATCAAGTGAATAATTTTTTTATTGCAATTTTTTTTCATATGTATTTTAACTATTTTAAATTATTGATTAATATGATTTATAGTACTTTTTTTATAATATTTAAAAAGATAAATTTATTTATAAAAAAAACTTAAAAATTCTGTACTCAAATTTATGGTTAAAATAAAAAAATTTGACTCTCGAAATCCAAACTCTATAAAGGAATATGTGTCAAAATATTCTTTGCCGTTTGAATCCGTTTCAAAACAAACATGATGACGGAATGAGTATAATATAAGAGTATCAAATATTTATGCTTGATCAAAGTTACAATATTCAATATATATATGAGAATGATTCCTTTAAATATTTTAATCCTAGACGTCAAGTCTCCAAATCTATGATGGAGTTGGTGGGATGCGGTGGCTCGGAAACGTAATGTTTTGGAAAAAGGGGGAAACATTATAATTAATTAGACGTAAGCTTTTTGAAAACTGTTGGGATCACGACTTGTTTGGTGGATGTTTCATCTAGTGTCTGTCCACATTCACTAAGATTACAAGGGCGCATTTACAGCTAATTAAATTTCTTGCTTCAGATTCTATATTTTTGGTTTTGCATTTAAGACAATGATGTTTCTAAATTCCAGTGATTTATTAGTACATATCAAAAAAAAAAAAAAATTGGTTTATTTACAAAACAACCCTATTTTCAAGTGGTATATTCCCCAAGACCACATCTGTTTGCTTATAATAAAGCTTTTTAAAAATATTTTCAAAGATCTTGCTTACATTTTTCAAAAAAAAAATATTTTCAAAAAGTACTTCAAGAACTTTTTTTTTTGTAAAGAATAGTAATGAGACACTTTTTTTTTAATTGAAAGTCCTTTTTCTTATACATACACAAAAAAAAAAACAAAAAAAAATCTCAAATCTTCGTGAAAAAATAGCTACGTAATGGCCTTTTTTTTGTCACACTATTTTTCTCCAACGAAAAATTTTACGGCATTCAGCGTCCCAGAAAAAATATATATATGATCATGTTCTCTCCTTTTGTATTAGTTAGTGGCAAACACTTTGTGCCGATACCATTTTCCCCCTGTCCTGCAATATAATCACGTTATGAATAAAGCGTCCTTTCCTTCCACAAATATATGGTTTTAAAAAAACAAAATAGTGAAAATCAGTATTCCCTCCGGTTCACAATAAGTGTCCAATTTGCTTTTAGCACGCCTATTAAGAAAATACTAAATTTTATACAAAAATACCTACTATGACTAAACTACCTCTACTTAAACATTTAATGTGAGGAGTAAGAAAACTTTTTAGGGATATGTACATTTGTAAAAATAAATTGAATTCTTTCTTGATTACATAACTAAACACTTATTTTAAACCAAAATAAAAAAGCAAATTAGACACTCATCGTGAACCGGAGAAAGTAGCAGCTAGCAATGAAAAGGTACTAAATAAAATCATGCCCCTTAAAACTTTATCTACCTTTTGAAAAGCGAAAACAAAAGGGGGAATCATCACTATCCAGAATTAATTTCCTGGAAACATCATAACTTAATAAACAAAATCAACATTTTGTCGTGCAATTTGCAATGCAACAGGAGAATCTTTTTGGAGCCTAGTGCCATTTTAGCAATTTCATTTATAGGACACAGTGCTTGTACAGCAGCACTACCTCTATAAAACCCAACACAATTCAAGATTTTTATTTCAGATGTAACACATTTTCAACATATATATAGAGAGCTGAGAAAATTATCTAATCATGAGGGCTATAGCCACAAACTCGACCTCCATCTCCAGTGGTAGTACTATGGGCACAAATGGTAGTACTTCATTGTTGCATTGGAAATCTCCACTTCCTTACCTTTTTGGAAGTTTAGCATTAACGTTAACACTCATTGCCGTGGCACTTCTCTTCCTCGTTTGTTCCTATCGTAAACGGTCGTCTTCTACGGCAACTGATGACGAGGAGAAATCTGCATATTCTGATCACAAAACAAGTGCAAGTGTGGAGATGACTCCAAAGATCGTCGTTATCATGGCTGGTGACCAGAAACCGACCCACCTCGCTATTCCCCTTTCTTCACCTTCTTCTCAACTAGAGGTGACAAATGAACGGACTGGTTGAATCAAATTTTGGCGGGTCAAAATAGATTAATTAAGCAAATTATGATTCAACCTAGTTAAAGCTCACTTTGATCAAAATGAGTTAGGTCAAGATGTGTCAAATAACGGTGGATAACTCAATTGGTCCAACCTGACTCAATTTTCCTTCCTTTTCTTATTTTGGTTGTGGTTCCGTCAAATTTTTGCTACCTATTATATTGGTCTCCTAGTAGAAGCTTGGGATTCTTTTTTGTATTTGTACGGGAAATGTAAAACAATTTTGAGAAATAGTATTAAGTGTTCTAATATTGAGTTTTTTTGCAAATTCTTCACTTGGTTGTGTTGGGAATAAACCCACACAGAAATAATATTTACGGTAATAAAAGCGGAATAATAATATAGTATCGAGATACGATAATTAACAAAAAGAGTAACAATGACACCAAGATCTTTACGTGGAAAACCCTTTTGATAAAAACCACGGTCCCGAGAGGAGAAACTGATATCACTATAGTGAGGAATTTTAAACTTTGTAGGTCCGAGTAAAATCCTCCAAAGATCACTACAACACTCAAAAGAAATAACCCTCTTTTGATATTCCCACCTCACTACAATATCGCTCACTCTTTATTTTTCTCACAGACTATTTTCTTATACCCTGTCTGTGAAACCTCACTCTTTCTTTCTCTCTTTGTTGGTGTCAAGAAATGAGAGTTGAAGCTCTCCTTTTATAGCCAAAGCTTCACTCTCTAAAACCTACCATATTTGACAATTTACACACACTTTTAACAATTCAACAAAGTTGGCTACCAAACCAAAGAAATTTAACAAGGTTGGCTACCAAACCAAAGAAATTCAATAAGGTTGGCTACCTAACCAAACCAAGTCAACAAGGTTGGCTACCAAACCAAAGAAACT